>OX596291.1:5843619-6053619 GCA_951394225.1 Harpalus rufipes
GTACCTATATCAATATAAATTAGATTTTTTTAAATTTTGAACTTTTTATTGAAAATTGAAGAATTATGATTTTTTTTTAATTAAACAAAATGAGTAAAAATACGAATATGGCAGTATTGTTAATCGATTCTACGCATACAATGAATAAGTATACACATTTTTACAATTATTAAACACGTCAATCAGTTTCAATAATCAAAATGTTCACAAAATTATAATTTAAGTTATCTTCACTTCCACGAATACATCCTATATTAATGTTCACACGTGAATAAGAAATTTTGCTATTTTAATTATTATTTTGAAGATATCATCTAAAAAATCTGATGTGGCCAGCACAATACTTTCCGTCAATCCTGTGTATTATGTACAAATTCCATACATAAATTTTCTTGCAAAAGATTCTAAATTTCTAGTAATATTATTTCATGCAAATGGCACTTGGCACTGACATCTTCTTCTTCTTTAGCTTTTCCCATTCGTTAGGGGTCGCTATTTTTTTATTTTCTTCTTCCATTCATTTCTGTTTTGCGGGTCATCCTCACGTCAAAATATTTCATTCAAAATTTCATTTTTTGGTATTTTATGATTCCTTTTCTCGGCAACTGAATTCCACACCCCTGATAATAAATAAACCTTACCTAGAGGTGACGGAAGGTAAAAAATACCTAATATAAATATTAGGTGTAATTAGAATGTTAAATACAATACTTATATATAAAACAATGGAATGGGATGGTTACAACAGATTTTTATAATAATAAAATAACAGTATTATCTTATGTACCCTCAGAAAAACTAAGTAAATGAAACTACTGAGTTTGACAGGATGGGCGGAGCAAAAATCTTAATTCACACATGCACGAAATGTACACACATCTTAACATCCTCAAAAGTTAAAACGTACTTGCATTCCTTTTAGTTTAAATAACTAATACAAGTAAATTAAGAAATGATTTTCTATTTACATAAATATAATCGTCATCATTATCATTATCATCAACAGTACCATCGTGTAAACGAAATACCATTATAACCAAAATCAAAAAATCCAAGGGCGATCACAAATTCTTCAAAATATTCATAATACTTTATGCTAGTCTTCCAAATTGATTCCTTTCTAAAAGCTAGAATACCGTTTGGGCAACTTAAAGACTCCTTTACACCTACCGTGAGATCGGCTGGGAATAGGCAGGTGTGAGGTGGAACCTACCTGACAGTTGATAGACCGAGGGAACTAACTGAACTTCAATTAGAGAAATTAGGCTTGGATAAATTGATACTAATTTTTAAATTGTGGCTGAATACGTTGGGAAACGGATTCAAGAAACTCCGTTAAAGAAATAATTATTGGAATGATGGTTGGAGCTGTATTCAAGAAATATAAAGACTGTTTATATGAATCTAATTTGCCACAGAAATGTAACATAATTTGTTTTTATTTTTACCTCTCCCTAAGAGGTATTGGATTCATACTGAAAATCGCATATCCATATTTTAATGATTAAGCACGTTTTAAGGTCCCTATAATCCGATTTTAATATGTTTACGATGATGTGTGTGTGTGTGTTTGGATGTATGTGTGTGTGTGTGTGGTGTGTGTATATGTATGTGAGCTGGAAGAAGCACGTTTTAAGGTCCCTACAATCCGATTTTAACATTTTCCGATGATGTGTGTGTGTGTGTGTGTGCGAAGGTATGTGTGTGTGTGTGCGAAGGTATGTGTGTGTGTGTGGATGTTGGAAGGACGATTTCTCAAAAACTATAAGACTTCTGTTTAACTACGTATTTCTTAATCCGACATTAATGGGAAGAGTTGAAAAGGTTTTGGTAGCAATTGGACAACTGGAAGTAGCAGATTCTTAAAAAAATCTTCTAAATATTATTTTTTGGAGAAGTTTAAATTCTCTATCTGATACATTTATATAATTTATTATATCTTTTATTGATTTAGAGATAAAATAATATATAAAATAAACTGTTGTAATAAATCTCACAGCCCAAATAATGCCATGGAAAAAAATTGAAAAATTAAATTGTTTGTAACTGATAGATAAATGTCAGTGTGACATTACTGAAGGCTTCCCTTGGGAAGCATATACATATATTTCTTATTGTATTAATAGTTAAATATTTAAAATTATAGATATATACCCTTCAGAAATATTGTCAATCCCGATAATGAATTGGAAACATCTCGAAAAATTAGAAGAGTAGGACAATATTACTTCACAGAATGAATTTAAAATTTAAAAAATCTAAATATTAAAAATAGGTATAAGTATATTCTTGCTGTTGAGTATAGGTATACAAGACATGTTAAAAACAATACTACATACATACATAAAATCACGTGTGTCCTACTTAGTGGGTTCGCACAAACCCGAAAACAATAAGAACAACATCAACATCATACAACAAATCCTTACTCTTAAACATATTAAAGTGACCTATTTTCGGTAGCGAAATACCGCATCCGGATCACAGTAATAGTTAGGAAACAATCATCCTTCGCAACACATTCCTATCTAAGCAGACTTCTTTCGCCTCGGTCAAACTCATAATCGCATTCATACATGCTCTTCTTCTCTTCATACTTGATAACTTTCTCTCTTTAAACACCCTACCAACCACATCCATCCACTTACACAAGTGAAATACAATACAATACTTATCTAACTAAAACCGGAAGTGGCGAGAGGTATTGTGCTGGCCACAACAGTTTTTTTTATTTAATAAATTGAATTGAAAAGTACATCAATTAAAAATACAATTTTTACTAATCGTAAAAGCCGCTAAATCGCCCAATTTTACCATTGCAACAGACCAGAAATATGAATAAATGATATATCCGTTTAAAGTCGTTTATATGTTTCATTCTAATTCCGCGTTAGTTGCAGTGATAAATGTCATGTTAATATAATTAATGTGTTTCACAATAGCTCATTATGTATTCCAACGATCTGTTAATATCTCAGATCACAGTACCGTACTGTAGTTTCCTTATGAATTTATAATTTCCAACATACATTTCTTGTTCGTCTTTTCAAGACGCGAAGTTCATCGGCAGAGCCTACTACAATATAGAATTGCTCGCTTTGTAATTTTTGAATAGTTTTTTTGTAGTCAACCATAATAATAGTTTGATCAATAAGCTAATTGTATTAAGATGGCAGATAAGTTTTTGCATATTCACATAAGATTATTTATAAAATATAACTTGGAATATTTTTTATCTAATTCCAAGAATTGATTCTAGATATTTTTTTTATAGATGGAAAATTACTAATTGTATATGAAAGAAGCCTTTATTTTATGGTGATCTAATACATTACTTTAGATTTTGCATAGTAATTTATTTTTCAAAACTAAATATCATATAACAGTTAGGGAGATTATTTCGAGTGAAACATGTCATATGAATATATATAGGTTCCATTCTATCCAGTTAAGCAACTACAAGAAATTCAAATTTTATTAGTGGCATATTAAATTTATCATTTTAGTAGCAAGTTACCGTTGAAAAACAAAACAAATGAGTACTGTAATTTTTTTTAAAGATGTCCGATCAAGGTCATCTGTATCATGCTAAATAAGTAGATACGAAACAGAAGCATAAGGAAAGACCTAAATCGAAAGATACAAAAAATTATGGAGTTGATACAGCTGAGTTAATGCACTAATAGAAAAAAAAAATATATACATGTATGTATAGTATTTCTTACCTTAAACTGTGAGGAATGTAAGATTGACACTCATGTTCTGAAAAAGAGAGAAAAAAAATTATTAAATGAAATCTTAGAATATTAGAAGAAAATTACGGTTTCATATATATTTACTTATAACTTCAACATTCCGCCAATTCTATGTATTTTATATAAATTACTCACAGTTGATAGTTTCTTGCAAAAGATTTTATATCTCCGGTAAAATTATTTTACGAATTATGTAAATCGTACTTGACAGTATCTATCAATTAATAATATATACCTACTGTTTTCATGGTGAGCTTGTAGTAGCATAGCTTACAAGATTTATAAAAATTAATTTATATATATATATATATATATATATATATATATATATATATATATATATATATATATATATTTTAATCTCTACAGTAAAATTTTTGAAAGATGTCCGATCAAGATTATTTACGAATTGTATGAATTCAGATTTTTACTCCGCCCATTCTGACAAATTCAGTAGTATCGTTTACTTAGTTTTTGTGAGGGTACATAAGATACTACTGTTATTTTATTATTATAAAAATATATGTTACAGCAAAACCATTCAAAATTCAAAAATAAATCAACTGGTAAGTTTATTAGCAAATGTAAAACCAAATATGAATCAAGCTAATGTATCCGAATTAATATATAAACTTACGTTACAGCGAAAGTATTATCAACAACGAGCATCGTGTTAAAATGGAATGTCTTAACTTAGTCGAAACAATATGAATTTTTGAAAGACAAGCATGTCATATCCATCCTTATCGCACCCGGTTAAAACCTTTGTAAAGGAGGGGGATAAATGTATGCCAATTTGTTAATTCGTTCATGATACAGATAACCTTGATCGGACATCTTTCAAAATTTTTACTGTAAATGCATTGATTATGAAGAAAAGAAGGCAATCATCAAACCATAAAGAGAAATAATATTCTTTAATACTTATGATAACGTAACCGGGCAAAACATGAGAAGGAAGAATAACAGATTCGTAAAAAGTGGAAGAAATGAAAAATATTGCAAAACTTGATAATGCCATCTACACTTTTAATTCTTATCAGTAACTATTGTTCAAAGACAGTTGATATCCAGCATAAAAATCTGCACACTTTCAAATGGTAAACATCCTTTCACAAACATAAACCAAGTATTAATAAGTAATTTTCCAGTTTTATAGTCTAATCTCAGATTAGAAGATAAACTATAAAATATGAAATAAATAATATCTACGTTATTAGCATTTAATAGGAGGAAAGAGTTCAAAGATAAATTCAGAGGATATGCTCACGCGTAACTAATTATATTTCCGTCTAATAGAAGTAAAAACTCCGTAAATAACTGTGGAGTAGTCAATGTCAATGTCATTGAGAATAATTTTCTTAGTTTAGTTTATTTCAGGAATTAGTGAAGTCATGGAAAATACCGCAATTTGTGATTGATTTGAAGATGTCTAGACAGATGGAAATTAATATGCCAACTTTTTATAATAAATTATTATTCATTTTGTACCTACGTCTTTCTGACATAAACGTCAAAAACAGAACACTGAGAATTCGAATATTCCAACTTCATTTAACCCATTACGCGCTGTTGCGAAAACGCAACATTATATTAACTATTTTATTTTTTGTCTGTTTAAGCAATTATTCTAAAAATTTGATTGTATAAGTTTCGTTTAAAAGAGTGTAAATTTATACTTTTTTATTAAAAAAATATTTGCTATTATAGATTTTACAATTGGCAATTTCGGAGAATCTTGAATACTTCTTTTTATAAAACAATAAGCCTTTTCTTAACCTTCCGAGTGCACAGTGTTTTTTTGTAGCATGGAGTGCACGGTGGGGTCGCAGCGACCCCAAGAATTAACATTAAAAATATTATTCAGATGGTTAATATTTACTGAAGTTCTACAATGTAACGTAACAATGAACTATTTTAAGTACTATATTTAACATTAGATACATTTGAGCAAGGAGTTCTTGCTCACATAAACTTTTATTCATTTTGTTCTTATACAGTTGACAACACCGATACTACGTTCAACGCAATACTGGAACTAAAATGAGCCCCTTCGCATAGCACATTCCGTAGGTTACAGATTAGACAAAAGTGCGTAAATCCCCTAACTTTGTGTTGTTGAAACTCGGCAAAAATTAGGGGAAGTACAATTCTTCACAGTTATAAATAATATAGTCAGCTAAAAAAAATTCCACCGGAAAATTGTTGTAAAACATATAGTGCACAGTGGGGTCCAGGCGACCCCAACAAACTTTGGCAATTAATCTATTTAGTACAAAAACAATTAATTTTGCCTGATGTGGCTATTATGTCGACTGTGATGTGAAATAAGATTAGCTAAATGGAAATTACTATAGAACCTACTACTACAATTTTATCAACAGAAGAATGATACATGGGGTCAAATAGACCCCACTGTGCACTCGAAAGGTTAAAATGGATTTTTTTATGTGGCCACCATATTACCTTCCGTCAATCCTGCGTATTATGTACAAATTCCATACATTTTCCTGCAAAATATCCTATATTTCCAGTAAAATTATTTCATAAACAAACTATGCAAGTTGCACTTGACACTAACATCTTCTTCAGATTTTCCCACTCGTTAGGGGTCGCTATTTTTTAGTTTCTTCTTCCATTCATTTCTGTTTTGCATGTCGTCCTCATTCAATTCCTTTCCGGAACTCCCGCAATACAGTCCTTACATTTTATCTTTGGTCTTCCTCTGTTTCCTCTACATTCTACTATTAAGCTATTCATTCTTCTTCCAATATATTTTTCACTTCTCCTCATGACATGTTCAAACCTATGTAATCATTTCTCTTGTATCTATCCAGAAACTTCTATCACTAGAGCAACATCTATCCCAACTTTCTCATCTCTGCCACATTCATTAATACTCACATCAGTCAATTTGAATTATTTGAATATATTAGCAGCTATGCTAACCATGGAGGTTAGCATAGCTGGCTGATTTATAAAAATTTAATATCTTTATAATTCTTTAACTCTATATCTACTAAATGCAATCACATCGTATAGAGAATAAGATTCTTTATAATTTTTATGACAGTAAATGGAGAAAACGAAATCTTCATGTTCTTCTTACGAAGTAGATGGTAGAAAACCAATAGTAATAATCTCAATCATTGTGACGGTCTAGATCTTAGTCGTGCATGGCTTCCTTTATTAAATATGTTATAATTGTCACTTTGGTTACTTGTTGCTAATGTTTTTGTTATTATTTGTTTATATATTTGTTGATTTGTTGTTCATTCCTGAAGAAGGAAGTAGTTAATACTGCCGAAATGTCGGTATTTAAAAAATAAACAGAAACAATACTAAAAAAGGTTGTAGGTATCATTTTAATTGAAATATGAGTTCTGAAAGATTTTTTTAATAATTTAAAGTCATTTATATTTATTCATTACAAATTTCAAGTATCATCTGAAGCAAATTTCCCAAGCCTTCTCCGAATTTCACGATCACTCCGATAAAACACCTCCATGTTCTAATTTCGCCTTCATTGCTGTGAATTTCCACTTCGTCCGCTTAAAATTCAAGAAGGCTTCGACGGCCAGCAATTGTTTTTTCCGCGAAACGTTATCAGCAGGACAAGCACGTGACCTCACAGGAAACGCGGCCACCTCTGATGTGGATAGGTGACGTCACAGCCGCTTTGATCAACTATCATGAGCATTGTGGTTTAGATTGTGTTGGAGTTAGATAATCAAGATAGCGAGAAGTCAGATGGTAATTGTTTACAAGGAAGTGGATGGATTTTTTTTCCAAGATAATCTCCAATTTATGATGTAAACTATATTAAAAGATATGAATTAAATGAGGATTGTGATACGGTCAGACAAGGAAATTTCATGTTAAGAAATTAGTTTGTTCCTGAACTTCATTATTTACATATCTGTATTGCCGGACGGAAAGATCTCGGACCAATTAGGTTAAACTAACTTAAAAAGCCAGCTTTTGCTCAACATAACCTATTTGGGACCGATAATACCAACAAACCAAATGTTCTACAAGGACAATGTGAAAATTATCATTGTGCCAGTGATCGTAAAATAATATTAGTTTGTGTAACGTGCAAAAAGTTTATATTTCGTTGCTATTAGAATTTTCTTATGGTTTTAGTGTTTTCGAGCTATTTAATTATTATTTTAATATTTCATATGCATTAACCTTTTTTGAAGGAACTAATATTTTTATTTCATTCTGTGTCAAATTTCCATGTTTACAATTGCGATTTCAGTCCGGTAAATGAGACTTTACGGTATTATTATTTACGGTACTGTAACGTTGCTAACCAATTTCTTATTTTTACCTTTCGCTAAGAGAGGTATTGGATTCATGCTAAAAGTCGCATATCCAGATTTTAATGATTAAGCACGTTTGAAGGTCCCTACAATCCGATTTTAATATTTTTACGATGATGTCTGTGTGTGTGTGTGTGTGTGTGTGCGTGTGTGCGTGTGTGTGTGGATGTATGTGTGTGTATGCTAAAAATCGCATATCCAGATTTTTGAATAAGCACGTTTTAAGGTTCCTACAATCCGATTTTAACATTGTTTACAATGATGTGTGTGTGTGCGTGTGTGTGTGTGTGTGTGTGTGTGTGTGTGGAAAACAATGATAGTTAATATCTGTTTAACTACGTATTTCTCAATCGGGTATTACTGGGAAGAGCTGAAAAGGTTTTGGTAATAATTGGACAACCAGAAGTAGTAGATTCTTAAAAAAAAATCTTCTAAATATGACTATTTTAAAAGTTTTTTTTCTTGCTTAGTAAATTCTCTATGTGATACATATAAATATTTTATCTTTTATAAATTTAGAAATAAAGAAATATAAGGTATATAATAAATAATCAGTTGTTCAAATAATGTCATGGAAAACAATTTAAAAATAAAAAATGTTTGTCACTGACAGATAAATGTTACACAATCCCAAGTGCCGAAGCAGGAAACAGGGTTAAAGAGTAAAGCGAGTAGGAGACCGGTTAGTACTTGGATGGATGACCATTCGGAACATCCATGAAATTATAATGAAGTTTAAAAAAAATGATTGCAGAGTTCACTAAAACGTATCTAAAATCAGATTTGTTGTATCTAAAAATATGATTAGAAAAATCCATCTTATATTTGACATAATGGTGTATACTTATACAGTATTGGAAGCAACACGAACGCACTACATATCCTCGTGTGTTACACATTCTAAGTATAGCACAAACACACCTTTCAATTTCCTTGTGTTGTAAACTGCGTTACCTGTTCAGACTTGCTCGTGTGCTGAAGGTCACGGGCACGCGATTTTGGCCACGCACACGCACGAACAAGCCTGCGGACCTCATACATTATTTATGTCCATGCGTCGTGCAGAATTGGCCGTAGGGGTTGGCATAGTGGAAATTATTAAGTGTCAGCTTGATGTAAAAATGGCAGGTAATTTTCACTCGGTTCGTATAATATGCATTAAATACCAGCCAAGTTAAAGAGAAGAGAAGACACTGACACTCAAAACAAAAAACAACAAAATTGTAAATATTATATTTTTTGATAAATCGTCCACACATTCATATACACACATACAGACATCAACGTAAAAATGTTAAAATCGGATTGTAGGAACCTTAAAACGTGCTTATTCAAAAATCTGGATATGCGATTTTTATCATGAATCCAATACCACTCTTAGCGAGAGGTAAAAGTTAAACAGAGCCCATTTTAAACACAAAACATAGACATCCTTTTTTGGGAAACCCAGCGTATATTATACACCGAAATGTTTATATAAAGTGACTAAAAAGTTCCCGGAATTCAATTCGTAATAATATTTTAAACTTAAGTATATTATCATCGACAATCTGTCGTACTATCATCACAACAAGGCGCGATGATATTCTTATTTAGTTGTTAATCACTGATCACTACCGATAACCCACCAGACATTCCAAGCATATTCTTTCCACAACCAAATATGAATCATTTCCCAGTGACCTCACTCTTTAATAATCTCCGTGTCCATGATCACCGGACGTTGCTGGCCGACCGCAGCTTGGATTCGCGCGGGTCTGGGTTCAAGGCTCGCCTGCTGGCATCCTGCCGAGAGCGAGAGATCCCGGGCCTGATGGCATACCTTCCAAGACAATGTCCGCATCGGTCAAAATATCATCAAAGGATTGACGTACCTATTGGAGGACTCATTTGGCAGAATAAATCAATTAGGAACATGTGCGTTGAACTTAAGAGCAATGAGCTAGATGAAAAGTGGAAAATTGAGTTTGTTCGTTTACTGATTATCTACGCTTATTTGACGTAGGCATTTAACACGGGGAAACAGTTTTTTTTTACCTCCCGCTACCCTTGGTAAGGGAGGTATAAGGATCGTGCTAAAAATCGCATATCGAGATTTTGATACATGAACACGTTTTAACACGTTGGATGCCACTTTCATTTAAATAACTTTGACAGGTCCCAAAACTTATTTTTGTTAAAAAAATATATTTCATTGCCTAAAAATACCGGTAAGTAGTATAAGTAATCGATACAAAATTATTTTTTGATTTTTTTTTTGGTGGTACTGTCCCTTGAAATTCATTCCAAATGCCGTCGACGGCAAACTCAAAATCCCAATCCTCGTCACTATTTTCCAGAATTTCTAATAACTCTGCGTCTGTATAATAATGAGTACGAGGCCTTTTTGGTCTAGAAGGCCCTGCCTTAGCGTTATCAATTTGCATTATAACAAAAATTGAAAAAATCGCGATAATTCTGAACCACGTGCATTTTTCCCTCGTGAAAACCTTTACTCAAGTGCCTGTCCAAATACACATACACAACTGCAGTACCAAAACCAACCAAACTAGCTAACAAAGTACATCGATGCCAACGGAACGCTTTTAAGCGACGGTGGCACCTATGCAATACATCGCCTGACGCTTATAAGCGTAAGCGGCATCCAACGTGTTAAAAGCTTCAGAAATACTGTCAACCCCGTCAATGAATTAAAAACAAGTCGAAAAATTAGAAGAGTTGTACAAAATTACTTCATAGGGCGCGAACAGTCTTGTGACTTTGACAAGCAGATATGAGGGCCCGTGTCTGAATGAATTTTCGATTGCAAATTTCATAATTCCATATGGTTTATTTTTATCGACAAGTAAATTCCACACTCCTGGTGACAAATTAACATTTGATATCTATATACATAATTACTATCTGTTATTTTGTCCCGGGCCCCCATATCTACTTGTCAAGACGAACAAAGTCACATGATTGCTCGCATTCTATAGAATAAATTTAAAATTAAAAAAACTAAATATAAAAAATTGGTATATGTACAATTTTTGGTGTAAAGTATAGACATACATGAAATGTTAAATACAATACTTATTTAACCAAAAATTAAAGTGCGAGGGGTATTGTGCTGGCCACAACAGATTTTTAATCTGGGAGTTTGGTTGGCATTATAAATAAAATGCCATAGTTTGCTGTTTAATCTGTATGGTTTAAAATTATACTGCTATGGATATTTATCAAAAAATACTGACTTCTCTATTTATCGAATTATCAATTCCTGCTCTTATTAACTATCAAAATATACAGAAAAAAATCATAATCTGATTTTTTTTAAGCCGACAAATTTATAAATTTACAAAATGTCATAGGTATATGCTGTTGCCAAAGTCTCTCAAATAGCGATAATTTTTGAATTATTTAAACACTGATTTCAATAATTTGACTCCATCTGGATTATATTAATGATGATCAAATATGCCTGTCGTCTGTTGGTTTAGTGATAGAAGTCACATTCAGTGTTATTCATAGTTTGGTATCTGGTGGAACCGTCTGCAACTGAGTGATATTTGCACAATAACGCAAGATTAATCGTTCGTTTTCAAGGACTTAAAATAAACACTTGAGCCGTGTGATATATCTGTTCACCGTCGGAGTAAAGTATCTCTCTCTGTCGGTTATCTCGGCTCTCCTTCATGCTATTAACACTGCAGGCGACTAAAGTGTGAGATAAATCCATAATGGACACATTTACCTATAACAGTTCTTTATTCTGACTCACCACCTAGTTTTCCTTGCGAGACACTTTCTTCTCAAATTTAAAAACTATCTAATGGATTTCTTGCAACATATTCAGTTGTTAGTTGTATTACTACATAGTGAAATATATCAACGAATCAGTAATGATATCATTTTTACATTCATGGAAGAATAAGATTTTTATACAGAATGTTTCTCTCAAAACAACCAGCGCTTTTTTGGACGAATGACTTTAGAGAACAATATTATACAAACAATAATGAAAAATAAGAGGCTAACTTATAAGTAATAACAAGCCAAAATTAAGCACTTATTGCTATCGTGGAAAGTGCACCACAGGGGTCATTTTTGAGCCATTTAAAATTCGATTTGGCGTCGATTGGGGTCGAACCCAATATTTAAATTTAATATAATTTTATTTGCATAAATAAAAATTTAATTAAACGGAAGGTATTGTGTTGCCCACATTAGATTTTTTGTAACAAAATATGGAATCATTAAAAAAAACTTAGTATTTAAACAATTTTCTCCTACGAGCCCAGCCCCAAATGTATTCGTACCCTCTGAAATATATAATTAACAGCAATAAAAAATATTTTTTAGGTTATAATAGTTAAGACTATATTTGGGCATTTTTTATTGTATGTATTAATAATCTGTTGTAATAAATCTCGTTGCATAAATACCTCCATGGAAATCAGTTGAGATGTTTAAATGTTTGTAATTGATAGATAAATGCAAAATGTCAGTGTCAAAAATTAACAGTTTTTCTGACTTTACTGAAAGCTTTTTCTGGGAAGTACATTTCTTATTGTATTATTAATTAAATATTTACTATTATATGTATATTAATAATAAATATACATAAAATAAATAAATAAATATAACATCACGGCATATTACCCATTGCTGGGTGTACCAATCTGTTTAATACATAGATATTGGTAACGGGCACTCATTTCTGGCGTAAGGAGTGCACCACATGGGTCAATTTAGTGCCATTAAAATTCGAAGTAATTTTTGGCGTCGGTCCCAGATTCGCGACCAGACACTCATGTCCACGGCCACGAGACCCCATATACATATTCTTGAGAAATACCACTAATACGAATAAGAGCATAAATTGAAGAATTTTGAACATATTAGAAGAGTAGGACAAAATTCCCCATAGAACGAAAGAATACTCGTAGATATAATTATTTATGTGTACAAGAAATCATTACTTGTGTTACATAAAATGGTATCTCAGGACTCCCATTTCTTTAACACTTTTGATTGTTATATCCATATTCAAAAACAGTTGTAGAATTTAAACCACACGGTCGACACTGAAAGAAACATCGAAATGTATTTTTTAAGTTTCATTTGTTAAAAATTGTAACGAGCCGTGTTGAAACTACACGAGTGTTTACGAATATGTGCATTGATCATCTTAAAGTTAAAATAATTTTAATTATAAAAAAATCTACTTGACAAACTAATAATGAATCCATGTTGAGTATTTGTTGGAGTAGATCTCGTTGCAATGCAATGCACTGGTAATTACATCCCGAAATGAAGTAGAGAAAAACAAATAGTGCACATTGTACCGGAAGTGTGAAGTCAGTGTAACCGGACGTGGCGACCATAGCTCGGCTCGCGGCGAGGCAAGAGCAACGTGTAAACTTTACGATGTCGCGGGTTCAAGAGCTTGGCAGACCGCCATCGGAAGACGCGAGCATAGCTAACATACACGAGGAGGTGGATTTTTTACATACGGACTTGTGGTTTATACGAACAGTGCCAATGATTTTATAAGTCGTGCGTTCACACTTTCATAAATATGTGTTTGTGTTTTGGTGTTTATTATATTTGAAGTTAATAGTATTTTTTGTAGAATTGGTTGCTTTTATTAGTTTTATATTTTCAGTCCCAAAGCGATTTATTTCGAAACAAGATTTTAGGAATTAAAATATGACACATTGTTTATTTTTTTAATACTCGAAGGATCGACTTAGAACGATAAAATTCTCCTCATTTTCGAATACAAAGACTTACAATTATAGCCACCATACTTCAAAATGGAACCACTGTTTCTGGTTTCACCAGTGCTGCGCACAGTTGGACTTCCTTATTATGAATATACATTTTATTTGATTTTCATTGCAAGAAATAATAATGGGCTCTCAAAAATTCTTTTGGAAATGTAACAACCGTCGGATAATACTGATTTATAAATATTTATCGATTTATCAATTCCTTTTTACCACGCCCATAAACATAGGGTAAAATCCAAACAACAAGCCTGACACAAAGTAATGTTTCATGAAGCTAACAAAAGCTACTTACCTGTAACCTGTATCAATAAATAATTTCTTTTTAAAATAATTGTTTCCTTCTTTCTCATATACATTCTTATTCTCACTGAATATATTTATTTATCTTGTCATCCATGCACCATAATCCCTAAAACGCAGTCTCCATCTAACCAAACTATTAAAAGATGCTTTGTATTAACAGTAACTTTAAATTGTTTATACATATATTCGTAAAAGTTTTCCCACAGATTTATACACGTTCATCTTCAACATCTCCAACCATATACAACTACTTTACAGCATCAATATTTCCATCTCCTTTAGACGCAAATTGAAAAAGAACAGCTCATTCGTAGTTTTCACTATTGAAATCTAAATCTGTTTGAATCTCGAATCTCATCTGGCTGCAAGGATGCAACAATCTTTCGCAGCCTGCTCTGATGCGCCCATTGACGTGAGCTCTGCAGTTGGCGTGAACGTGAACGTTGTTTGCATTCAACATGGCAGCTTCCAGGCCCGTCTGAAGAAGATAACAACGTTACGGCCCGGGCGAATTTACATGTTAGACTATTTCACGAGGTGGCAGAAATCTTGCGAGAGATTTTGGTTTTTGAGGTTCAATTATTGAACACTATGAAAGATTCGTATATATATATATATATATATATATATATATATATATATATATATATATATATATATACAGGTGTAACACCAAAGCCAACCACCGTCATTATTTTCTTTATTATTATAGTCACAAAAAATACTACAGAATAAAATTAAAGAGGACCAAGGGGACATCCCATTAAAAAAAACACACAGACACACACACACACACACACACACACAAGGAATAATGTAATGTATGTACTTCCCAGAAAACATTTTCAGTAATGTCTCTGGATTTTTGACACTGACATTTATCTGTCAGTTACAAACATTTTTTATTTTTCAATTGTTTTTTATGACATTATTAGGGTTGTAAGATTTATTACAACTAATTATTACGAGTATATACCTTTATTATATTTCTTTATTTCTAAATTTATAAAGGATAAAATATTTATATGTATCAGATAGAGAATTTACTAGAAGAACAAAAAAATTCAAAAAATAATATTTAGAAGATTTTTTTTAAGAATCTATTACTTTCGGTTGTCCAATAATTATTATCAAAACTTTTTCAGCTCTTCCCAGTAATGTCCAATTGAGAAATACGTAGTTAAACAGATATTAAGTATTATAGTTTTTGAGAAATTATCCTTCCAACCGACTCACATACACACACATATACATCCACACACACACAGACATCATCGTAAAAATATTAAAATCGGATTGTAGGGACCTTAAAACGTGCTTATACACTAAAATCTGGATGCGCGATTTTTAGCATGAATCCAATACCTCTCTTAGCGAGAGGTAAAAAATATTTTGAGTGACTGGTTTTTTAGTATCAACCTGTATATGTTTGGAGATAAAAAGAATAGTAGTGCAAAATCTCCGTAACCTTCAAAATTTGACTACTGTATCTAATATTTCCAACTTCTATTGTCATCCCAGGTAAACCTTTCAAAATATACAGCATTGTAAATCAGTTCTCTGGTCTTGCTTCCAATCCCCATAATTAGAGATAAGCAATTCTTCGTGACACTGCAAGCAAGTAGCACATCTCTAGCCGGTAGCTTGGTAATCCTCCCGTTTCTCTCTATTTGCTTGACATTATACCATGACAGCATTATTCCACAACACTCAATAGGCCAGTAATCCGAGGCTAGGTGGTCCCGACACCTAGAAGTGGAAAATAGTTGCCGCTTGCCAAGAACGGGACTATTCATCGAAGATTTAACCATGGATCCGAAGTGACTTGCACGAGACGCGCAAAAAATCAGAGTTCAAGGTTTGTGGAAGGATAGGCTACGCTTACGCTTGCACTTTGCAGAAGGTGGTACGGGAGGATCAATACAATTTTACATTTTTTACTACTACAAGATGGAATTGGTTGCTGAGACGTGTTATCAACTATACAAACGCACAATGTGTGCTTTCCAATTTAATGATAAATGTATATCCTTTAGATTTATTCTACAAATTCTAATGATCAGTGATACATAATTGTTTACAAGAAAACAATTGATTCTAGAACAACCAATGTATATTTTTTTACCTTCCGTTGGTCAAAAAATTCAATGATGAGTTTGTGTCTGTGTGTGTGTGACGAAAGTTTCGCACGATTCCAAAAATTTTTTTTTTTTCGTATTCCTCAAGTTTACATCCAGCAAAAGAAGTAATTAGATTTTGGTTATAAGTGGTCAACCGGAAGTACCCTCATTTCAAGATTTTAACAATTTTTCTTGAAAAAACGCAGTTAAATATCATTTATTGACATTTAACGTTATTATACAACTTAAAGAATATATTATTGTCTATCAGATTTGATTGCATTTGATACTTCATATGCAATAGATATAGAGTTAAAGAATTATACAGATATTAAATATCATAAATCAACCAGCCATGCTAATTATGGAAACTGCTAATATATTCAGATAATTCAAATTGACAGATGTCAGTATCAATGAAAAGTAAATTAATGCGACAGAGATGATGATTTTGAGATAGATGATAGGGAAGACACGGCAAGATACGGTAAGAAAAGACAGAATAAGGGAAATAACTATAGTGTAAGAAGTTTCTAGAAAGATACAAGAGAGACGATTACATTGGTTTGAACATGACATGAAGAGAGATGAAGAATATATGGGAAGAACAATGAATAGCGTAGTAAAAAAGGTTGAAGAAACAGAGGAAGATCAAAGATAAGATGGAAGGACTGTATTGAGGAAGACTTGAGAGATTAGGAACTTAATGAGAACAACACGCAAAACAGAAATGAGTGGAAGAAGAAAATAAAAAATAGCAATTCGCATAGTTTGTCTATGAAATAATTTTACTGGAAATTTAGAATCTTTTGCATTTATGTATGGAATTTCTACATAATACACAGGATTGACGAAAGGTATTGTGCTGGCCATATCAGATTTTTATAATGATATTAATATCTGATTCTAGTTATTTGAAAACATTCTTATTTTGCAAAACATAAATAAATATATCATCACGGCATTACCCAGTGCTGAGTGTGCCAATCTGCTTTGTACACAGATTTCGGTAATGGCGATAACATATTTGTACCGTGCGGGCGCTTACCAGACGTCACCTCACGCCCACTCGTTGCTGGCGTAGAATGTGCACGACAGGGTCTATTTTGTGGCATTTAAAATTCGAAATATTAGGCGTCGGTCGGGATCGAAGCCGATATCCTAGATTAGCGACCAGACACTCAAGCACGCGGCCACAAGCCCCCTAAATAAATGATAATTAAATATAGAATCCATCCTGTACAATACACCATATATCAAAATCAGTTTAAAAAAGAACTGTACATTTAAGAATATATACGACAAGATCTTATATTTTACATATAAAGATACATACTCTTACATCAGAAGTACCTACTGTATAACTGTAAACCTTAACCACGCCATATGTATTTTATTTGTATTTGTATTATGAAAAAAGTATAATAAAATATCATGTATTGAAGTGTCATATAGAATTTAATATAAATGCATCATCGTAATCAAATATAGGCATCAAAATCCTGTGAAGAGCAAACACCTGGTATCGGTGAATGTAAAAGAGTTTACTACGACATAAATTTGCGTTCAGTCCATAAATGATGGTCATTAGACATTTGAATCGACGTATAACGATACCCGATACAACTAAAGGGTACCTGATACCAATTGACCGTCAAATACGACAAGAAACTGGTCCAGCAGAGCCTGCAAAGCAAGAAACTGGTTTCGAGACTTAGTCTTCGTTGTAGCTTTACTTGTTCCATGGCCTTGAATTCGTTTATCTCTCAATGATCGTTTATAAATATTAAATATGTCGACTTTATATAACAGTACCCCAGGCTCATATATCATACATGTGACATTGGCAGAATTCAATTAGGAATATTAGTAAGGAACAACATTATCTACAATACAACAAAACTGAAGGTTTCGCAGACGTACTAGGAAATGTCACAATTACATTGGAAGCTAAATGTTGAAACACTTACGAGCGCAAAATCATATTACTTCGGCCGGTATAGTTTAACAAATGTGTAAAAGTTACGTTGTTCAAAAAAAATTTTTTCTGTGTTACATCCATTCATATCATACACATCCGTCATAAGTTTTTATATTTGACGATTTTCACTCTGTGATCTACGGTTTTAACTATTTAGTTATTTATAATTTTACATGTCCGCCTGTTAATTTATGTTTTTCGTTTTCCACTTGTGTAAATGTTTTTCCAACCGACATTTCTAGCCCTGATGAAGACTATGGTATAGTCGAAACGTTGGCGTGAATAAATTTTATTATTGACTGCTAGTCCGATACACAGTTACTACTTGTTTCCATTTCCATCCCAAATACAGTCGAATATCGTTTTTGAAGTAATATTTTACGTTAATGACAACAAACATTTTATTCTTACAAAAATAATATTATTACCATAAAATATACAATAAATATATTAACAGCAATAAAAAATAATTTTTTAGGTTACAATGGTTAAGACTATATTTGGGTATTTATTTCTATTTTATGTATTAGTGTACTAGATTTAAATACAATGTTATTAACTAAATTTCTCATTTAAACAATAATCTACGGGCAAATATATGACAAAAGACAAGTCCCAATTTTTTTCAATCCAACAGTAAATAATACAATGTTTATGTTAGTATTATCTATGAAACTTAAGGTAATGTTCTTCGTTTCTCCATTTTCAATAATGATGATAGATAAATAAAATAACAATCTAATCACTATATTATGGTCAAAACTGTAAGTCTTACAAATCTGTAAATCTGGAAATAATGAACAAAATTGCAATTAAAGCTGCCACGCTTCAATAATTATAGATGTGATTTTGTCAGTTTCATACGAAATAAAAAATTTCAAGTGTTTTAGAAATCTAAAATTTGTAAGTATCTGAAAATTCATTAGCTAGTATACGAGCCCAACCCCAAATGTAATCGTACCCTCTGAAATAAATATATTAACAGCAATAAAAATAAATTTTTAGGTTACAATAGTTAAGACTATATTTGGGCATTTTTTTATTTTATGTATTAATAAAGTGTAATGGATTTAAATACAATGTTATTAACTAAATTTTTCATTTAAACAATAATCTACGGGCAAATATATGACAAAAGACAAGTCCCAAAATTTTTCGTTCCAACAGTAAATAATACAATATTTATGTTAGTATTATCTACAAAACTGAGGGTAAAGATAACTGACAATATACTCAATTAATTGCCATCTTAAATTTTATTACTTTAATAAAAAATATTTGCGAATTATTAATGACGAAAACATTTGTCACATGCTGACAATGGTTTATTTGCAAATAAAACCTTTTTGAGTAATAAAGGTTATTATTATTATTAAATAATGAAAGTTGACATTTGAATTTTAATTTGTTACAAATCTTTTTTTCTGAATAAAATTTACTGAGTTTAAGAAAAAGAAAAACTTAATAAGAATTATTTGTGATCATACCTACATATTTAAATCGTATAGAAATCTATGATTTAAAAAAAGAAGAAAAACACTTCTGTTTATTTTTATACTTCAATAACACGTATTTTTAAAGTAAAAATATTAAGTGCGAAGATGTGAACCCATCCAAAATAAATCTTGAAAAATGTAGCTGTAAATCTGTGAACACGAAAAGCTATGTTATGTTACATTAGTAAAACATTTATTCTAATGTTTCAACTGTTTGATTCGACCAGAGACATTTACAACATATTTTAATTTTGGTTTTTGGCAACAGTTTCATAGTTTCTAGAATGATTTATTTTCGTAAGATGAATTATTTTATACAAGCTAAAATTAATAGCTTAGTTATACTTCGTGGTATTTTTTCATTTAATTACTACATGAATTTAACAAGAAAGACATAATATAAAAGTATTTTAATTTTTGTTTTGTTTTTTTGCTTATCAGAAGTACCTATATTTTTGTGCAAAATCTAGCTTCCATCGATTGATTGACATAATGGAAAGGGCGCAAGATTTTTGATAGAAGAAATTTATAAACTACCTACTACTGATGTATTTCTAGATGTGATTATAAAGTTAATTTAGTGGCTCATCCTAATCTGATCTGGAGTGAATCTGTTGCGAAAGAATAAAACAAATCCGTTAATACTCAACCTTGATAACTTTCTAACTTCTCAACTAATTTCCACGTGTTGCCTGAAATGTATCGCCGGCGTTTCGTGATGCTTTTATCTATTTTCCGTGATAGACCACGCTCACTTGATCTCGAATCGCTCTGGTTTCATCTTAAATTGGGCAAGAATGCCAGGGGTTACTAAATACGCTCTCATCATTACGGAACACTTTAATAATAATGTTTTCATTACGTTATTAACACCGTACATAATTTCAATAATTATTTTATTTCTCTATTATTAAAACATAATAATATATAGATGGATATCGACATACATTTGTTTGACGTTCATATAGAGAGAATGGCAGATAATGATATGAAGTTGATTTAGACTCTACCGAGTCAACGAACAAAAGACAAGCAATTATAGTTAGTTACTATTTACAATTGTTAGAAGAGTTACACACAGAGTTCGGCAACTTTTGATTTTCCTAATTTCGTGACCTCCCTTCCCCCTATCATAATTTTCTAAATTTGTCACTGGCACTCATTGTTGGAGAGGAAAGTACACCACAGGAGTACCTATTGGTGTCGGTTGTATCGAACCCGGGTCCCCAGATTCGCGACCAGACATTCGAGCACATAGCCATGAGAAGCCGATTTGATTTGTAATAAAAATTGTAACAATAATCCACTCATACTACCCTGCCACTTTGTTATTGTAAATAGTAGTGCATTTAAAATAATGTAAGGCGCGGCTCTATCTTTAATTACAGTAAAATATAATTACATTACTGTCCTTGCAATGCAATTTATGATTGCCATCGTATATTAGTCGTTTTAATCAAGATAAAAATTATTGTACTAAATAAATATGTCCCGCTGTACTACATAAATAGCTAGTCTTCATTGCAGGTTTGCACGGAAAAAGATTGTGAAATATCTCCTTTTGCGGACAGAGTGTCAGGCGCAGGATTATCTGCAAATATAAACCTTTCACACCCAGGCACTCACCCTAGATTTTTCCCGTCTTTTTTCTCGTAAACATGTCTGCTAATACATTTAACATCTGAGATTAGCGACATGAAACTCGCTCGTAACTTGCGGACGGAACTTTCAGCCACCGTGCCGTGCACATGCAAAAATAAGTAAACACCACACTTTTATTTTATAGGAAGTCTTTCATGTTTCATACACATCGCACCGACAATAAATATTAGAATTTATAGTTCATGATGAAAGAATATTATTTCCATGATAATTTTGTTATAGCTAGAAACAAATAAATCTAAATTTTTATAGTAAATACCACTTTATTGTTGATTGTATATTTACTTAGTAGTTTTTAATTTAATATAAAATCTCAAAACGCAATAGAAAAAAATCTATTGTGGCCAACACAATACCTCTCGCCATTTCCGTTTTTGGTTTCATGTAAGTATAGGACGCGAGCAGTCATGTGACTTTTTTGGCCTTGACAAACAGATATGATGGTCATTATGTACATAGATGTCAAATGTCAGAATTTTTCATTAAAAATTTCAAGATTTTCTAAATTCACGTAGTTAATTTGTCACCAGGAGTGTGGAATTTACTTGTCGAGGAAAATAAAGCACATGGAATTGGAAAATCACTAAATTTAGAATGAAAATCTATGATTTTTGACATCTATGTACATAATTACAAGCTATTATTCTGACACGGGTTCCCATATCTGCTTGTCAAGGCCAACAGAGTGACATGACTGCTCGCGCCCTATTGTATTTAACATTTCTTCTCTACACCATTCTTTATATTTAGATTTTTTTATTTTAAATTCATTCTATGAAGAAATTTTGTCCTACTATTCTAATTTTTCGAAATGTTTCCAATTCATTTTCGGGACTGACAGTATTTTTTAAGGGTATATGTAATATACCTATAATTTTAAATATTTAACTATTAATACAATTAGAAATAATATAATGTATGTACTTCCTAGAAAAAATCTTCAGTAATGTCTCTAGATATTTGATACTGACATTTATGTCAGTTAAAAGCAATTGGTTTCCATGACATTATTTGGGCTGTGAGATTTATTACAACAGATTATTATATACCTAATATTTCTTTATCTCTAAATCTATAAAAGATATAATAAAATATATACAATTTTTTTAAAAAAATAATATTTAGAAGATTTTTTTTTAGGAATCTGCTACTTCCGGTTGCCGGTTTTGCTACCAAAATCTTTTCAACTCTGTCCGATTGAGATATACGTAGTGAAACAGATATTAAGTCTTATAGTTTTTGAGAAATCGTTCTTCCAACATCCACACACACACGCAAAAACACACATACATACACACACACACACACACACACACACACACACACACACACACACACACACACACATACATACAACCACACAAATACACAGACATCATCGTAAAAATGTTAAAATCGGATTGTAGGGACCTTAAAACATGAAACCAATACTTCTCTTAGCAAGAGGTAAAAATCTGTTGTCATCAGTACACCATCTTCTGTCATTTCTAATTTTATATAATTTCCACATAGAAAGTTTTTGTATTTTCACAGCCATGTTATTTAAATTGTACTTAACACTGACATTAGTAATATTGAAATTTATTTTATTACAAATATTGGAAAACATTTATTATTTATATAGTTGGTTCTACTTTTTTCCTATTTTTAATAAATTCATACGTACAACATTTTAAAAATAATCAGTTTTTTAACATCCAAACTACACTTCTCGAAGAAAAAAATTAATATACTCTAAAAATTTGTAACTGTCAGATAAATGTCAGTGGTAAAAAATAAATCGTAGTATGGTAGTAAAACAATTTCATTGAAAAATATACTTGGCAAAAAATAAGGAAAGTATTTAATTATTTAAATGAAAATTGCGAGAAAACTATATTATGGTTAGAAAGACAGGTGATAGTATATTCCGTAAACTTGTTTGCTTCTCTTCGGAAAAAAACAACTTTATTTTGTCGTTTTCCTCATTTTATTTAGAGCTAAAACACCGTCTCGCCGTCCAGTCTAGTATAGAGTATTTCCCGGAACATGACTTCTGAGTACTTCTACAGTAGCAATTATAACTAGTCGATTGGTGGGCGGTGCAACAAATCGGGAATTCTGCAAAATTCATAACGAACGTCTAGAAATAGTCCGTCATCGAATAGACTTTCATAGACCTTGAAAGAGACACGACTCATTTTAAATACTCGTCTCTTTTTAAATACAGGTGACGTTCATTTATTCTCACTACCTACTGAGATGAAAATAAAAATTCGCAAGAATTTCTACATTTTGTATTTTAACCTTCCGTCACCTTTAGACAAGGAAAGTGTTGTCTTTGGTTAAAAAATTCAATTGTTAGTTTTTAATGAATAAGCACGTTTTGGGGTCCATATAATACGAATTTATTATTTTTACGATGGTTTCTGTACGCGCGTGTGTGTGTGTGTATGGATCTATATACAGACCTAATTAGATTTTGGTTATAATTGGTCCACGGGAAATACCCTCATTTGCAACTTTTAACAGTTTTTCTTGAGAAAAAGCAGTTAAATAACGTTTATTGACATTTAATGTTTTTATAAATTTTAAAAAATATTCTCCATACGATTGGATTGCATTTTATACTTCATATTCAATAGATATAGACTTAAATGATTATAAAGATATTCAATATCATAAATCAGCCAGCTATGCCAACTATGGAAACTGTTAATATATTCAGAAAATTCAAATTGACAAATGCCAGTATCAATGAAAAGGTAATGAATGTGGCAGAGATGAGGATGTTGAGATAGATGTTAGAGAACACAAGGAAAGATAGAGTAAGGACTTAAAGGATAAGGAAATGGCTCGATAGATAGAAATTTCTAGAAAGATTCAAGAGAGACAATTACATTGGTTTGAACATGTTATGTGGAGAGATGTAGAATATATGGCTTATATAGTTTAATAGTAGAAAGGTAGTAGAAACAGAGGAAGACCTAAGATAAGATGGAAGGACTATATTGCAGAAGACTTGAGAGAAAAGGAACTGAATGAGAACGACACGTAAAACAGAACTGAGTGGAAGAAGAAAATAGCGACCCCTAACGAATGGGAAAAGCTCAATAAGAAGAAGAAGATGTCAGTGTCAAGTGCAATTTTCATAGTTTGTTTATGAAATAATTTTACTGCAAATTTAGAATCTTTTGCAAGAAAATTTATTATTGGAATTTATACATAATACACGGGATTAACGGAAGGTATTGTGCTGGCAACATCAGATTTTTACCTCCCGCTACCCTTGGTAAGGGAGGTATAGGGATCGTGCTAAAAATCGCATATCGAGATTTTGGTAAATGACCACGTTTTAAGGTCCCTACAATCCATTTTTAACATTTTCACGATGATGTCTATGTATATGTATGTATGTATGTATGTGTGTGTGTGTGTGTGTGGATCCTGTATACGCTCTAACTCAAATACTATCATTCAGAAAGTTTTGAAACCATGTATTTCTACCTTATTCTAATATGGAAAAAACTGATTAGATTTTGGTGGCAATCGGATAACCGGAAATGGCAGTTTACTTGAAGCTCAAGATAGATTTCTTCAAAAAATATCTTTAAATGTAATTTTTTCTCAATTTGTTATTATAAAAATTAAAGATTATTCCATTTTCTACAAGGTTGATTTAATACTTTTTCTATATATTGTATGGATAAATTTATAAAGTAATATAAAAATTATATACATAGGTAAATGGCGGGAGGTACTGTGTTGGTCACATCAAATTTTTTAAAATTGAGTGTATAGAAAATCACATTGCTGCATCTAATATAAATGTGATTATGGGTACATAGAAAAATCTGTTTTGCGATATTGATCCCAAATATACCAGTTTCATTTTTGGTGCTAAATTATTTTTTTTTCCCGCTTCCACGTGCACAAATCGCTGTTGAATAATTGGGAAATTTAATGGATTGGGACACGAGCCATAATATTATTTATTTTAACTCACATTTTTTCAATATATATTTTTATTGGAGAAATGCCAATATGACGTTTACAAGTTTATAAATAATTACACGTAAAAGTTATGAATATCGTCACTTATTTATACACAATTTAACAGTTATAAACTGAATTTACACCACATCAAAGTAAATATATGTTTAAGATAATTCTAAGTAATGCTTAAAAGTTTTCCTTGAATGATTTAATCAGTCAGTTTTAACATGTAATTAAAACTTTTAAAGAATTGTACACTTCATTACCGACATGAAGTTTAAAGAATAGGAAACATATGTTGAAAATTAAATTTTCTTGGAATAACTTGAAAATATCTTTTTTTCCTGAAAATATAGACATCAACACGTCTTTTAGCCAGTTTTTAAATGAGGCATTTTTTTACTTACGAGTATCAATATTTTGTTGCATTAAATCATCCTAAAAGCTTAATATTCAATATGAATATTTTTGTAATTTCTATTTAAAAAAATTGGTAATGAATTTGTTTTGGGGATGTAATAATTCTTATAAGAATACATACATACATAAAATCCCGCGTGTCCCACTTAGTGGGTTCGCACAAACCCGAAAACAATAAGAACAACATCAACATCATACAACAAATAATAATTAGGAAACAGTCATCCTTCGCCACACATTCCTATCTAAGAAGACTTCTTTCGCCTCGGCCACACTCATAATCGCATTCATACATGCTCTTCTTCTCTTCCCACTTGGAAACTTTCTTTAAGCATCCTACCAACCACATCCATCCACTTACACACTGGTCGGCCACGCAATCAAAAACCCTCAACTCATCTCAACTGACTCACATCAGCTCTCTTAATAACATTGTTCTCCTAACCATACATTCTTCATACACCAAATTATTCCTCACGAGATCCGGTCTTATACATCCTTATACACCAAGTAAATACCTCATTTCCACGGCTTTTTTATGCTTTCCCGTCCGTGCCCAACATTCGCTTCCATACATCAAAACAGACACTTGCACTTCATTATATATACTTAACCGAACATCCCTTGATTCGTTAACGTTTGGTGCAAACGTGCCCAGGGCACCCATTACCTTACATCCCGCACTCACTCTCCTTTCTATCTCTCGATCATTTCTACTCAAATATACAAACTCATTTACTTGCCGATTGAATTATCAAATTTTATGAATTTTCCCAGAAGATTATAAAGGTTATATACTCATCCCGTATTTGAAGTATCTTTTAAAAAATTCTTGCATCAGCTGTGTGTTTTCGAGAAAACTATTTCTCGAACCTACCACAATTTTATTTTTAACATTGACATTTAGTATTTAGTTGGCATTTCTCTTTGAAGCAGTGGACGCAATTTATTAAATGTTTTTGTACATTCTGTCACCTTTAGGTAAGGAAGGTTTTGTTTTTGGACGATGAGTTTTTCATGTATAAGCACGTTTTGGGATCTCTATAATACGAATTTACTATTTTTACGTCAATGTCTGTATATGTGTGTATGTGTGTTTGTGTGTTTGTGTGTGTGTGTGTATGTGTGTGAGTGTGTGTGACCACAACAGATTTTTGTAACACTGTAATTTGTATTTTAAATTTAGTGAAGGTATAAAAAGAAAATTTATATAAATCTTGCAGGATATTGTAATATACGATTTTAGTAGAATAGGCTTGTTAGTCTGCAATTATTCATTTTTTGTAACCATATAAACATCGAAAAGCTAATTTTTATAAATCGTGAAGTTAAAATATTTCAATCATTCTGTTAATACTATTTCCTTTTATTTTAAATCTAGCGTGCCAAATAAAAATATAATAACTTAGCATATGTAGTTAACATAGGAAACCCGTATTGGTTTTTACAATGCAGCTGGACCCAGTATATATTTTAAAACGTGTACACATACACATCGTAAAAATATTAATATATCAAAGAACCTTGAACCATGCTTATTTTTAAAACCCACTGCAATTTTTAACATAATTCCGACACCGCCATAACCTACCATATGTACAAAAAAAATCTGAGAGGCGATTACATTGGTTTGAACATGTCATAAGGAGAGATGTAGAATATATTGGAAGAAGAATGAATAGCTTACTAATAGAGGGTTGAAGAAACAGAGGACGATCAAAGTTAAGATGGAAGGACTGTATCGCGGAAGACTTGAAAGAAAAGGAACGGAATGAGAACGACACGTAAAACAGAAATGAGTGGAAGAAGATAATAAAAAATAGCGACCCCTAACGAATGGGAAAAGCTAAATAAGAAGAAGATGTCAGTGTCAAGTGCAATTTGCATAGTTTGTTTATGAAATAATTTTACTGGAAATTTAGAATCTTTTCCAAGAAAATTTTGTATGGAATTTATACATTACACAGGATTGACGGAAAGTATTGTGCTGGCCACAACAGATTTTTTTAAATTTATGTAATATTTGACAATAAATAAATTCAAATTTTATTATCTACATTCTCTACTTTTTTCTATACTTCTGAATGTCTACGTCTGTCATTGTCGACACGTCAACTATTACATTCTCTAGATGAAGTAATCTTCACGCCTATATCTGTACGTAAAATAAATAAAATAAATATTTCATCACGGCATATTACCCATTGCTGGGTGTGCCAATCTGCTTTCTACACAGATATCGGTAATGATGGAATATTTGTACCGTGCGGGCGCTTACCAGGCGTCACCTCACGGGCACTCATAGCTGTACGTAAATCAGAGAATATAGTAATCAAGAGAAAATGTGAAGAACAGCAATAAATTTTACCTAGAAATTGTAATTATATAGTGAAGAAACAGAAACGCAGCAATATATTTGTTTAGAATTTTAATAAGATTTTACCACAAAATGTCTTAGCTGTAAACCAAATTCTATTCATCTTAGAAATATTTATTGAAAAACATTCCAATGTATAACTACTTACACAAACCCTTCTTTTAGTTAACCGCCCGTAAAACTATTCATAGCAAATGATAATAAATCATTTATTTTTACGTTTGTGATTAGATTTAGTTAGAAAAACATAATTTTCTCTATGGAAGTATGCAGCTATAACCACGAAGTGTTGCTGAGGCTATCATAAGTAAAAACTTATTAAATGTGGCTAATAGCCGGTGATAATATATGTCTCTGCTTCTTCGAATCGTGTTTGCAGCCGGGAAGAATGTTCGCAGTGCGTATGGCTTGACGTGAGAAGGCAATCTTGTTGTTAAAATATGACTGCTTATGGCTCCTGGCAGCTGGGCATTTTTCATTGCAGAGATTTATTGAGAAGAAGCTTGACGTGCACTGTATCATTTCTAATGGAGCTGTTTTTTGTTTGATGCGCAAAACACTTGCAAAATGATTATCTTGCTATTTGTAATGGTAACTGATAATTGACTTATAACAATATTTGGCTATGGGAACGATAGTGTAATTTTTATTCCGATAGTTGCACCATAGATTAAGAAAAATATATAGTAGAAGATTGGGTATCTCCCTTATAAACCGTGATAACAAGTTTTAGTGCCGTCTATGAAAAGGTCACAGAACTAAATTTGACAGCCGAGAAAGTGGCGGGAAATATGAATTCATTTTGAATTATTCGAAACTTTAAATTTTATTTCTTGATAATGTAATTAATAAAAAATCTATCGAAAATAGATAATTTATAAAGACATTATCAAGAAATGTGAAATATATGTTGAACTATAAAAAAAAATTACAGTACTTAATATGTTAATGTCATTATTTTAAAATATATACATTACATTATTTAAATCAAATAATAAATAAATAACTACACGGCGACAACTATTAAAATTTAAGAACGTACTACTCAAGGAATCAAAAGTTTGAATTATTATTATTACAAGAGGTAATATTATTTCAAAAAAGGGATGTTACTTTAAATGTCTGCCAGAAATGCACTGCTTCATTGACCTCATTATCGATGTTCGTCCACTTTTTAACAAATCTACCCTCTTCTATACTCCTTTTTTCTTAAAACTGACACCATACTATTTCAACATTCTTTGATGAATCTTATGAAGCTTCACGTCCTTTCGCCTAATAATGTAATATTTTGCTGCTCTTCTACGGTGTAAATATCTAAGAGCACCACCATGATTTAAATTCTCCTGGTCCACTTACATAAACCATTTCTTCTATTGGGCACTGTCAACTTCTGCAAGAATGTGTCTTCACTATGCAGGAGTTACAAATATTTCATGTGATTTTTTTCTGAAATATAATTAATTTGTTGTTGTATTTTATATCACCCCCGTATAATAATGCTAGTATGAAAACTAATATACTTACCGAGAATATATTAAATGATAAAGTAATATATTGCTATAAAGATACAAATTCACAAATAACAGTTTTAAATGTCAAAGAATTTTGAACGATGCAATAGAGAATTGGGGGAAATTTACAGCAGTTCTCAAACATATGTTACCTTTTTATAGTATTTTGACATTAAAGTTTGAGAATCCCTGTAAAATCTGTACTACTAAAGCCATCTATGAAAGGGTCAGGAAGTATTTCCAAACGCTACAAGATTGAAAACTTGTTATCACGTTTCTGTATGTAGTTTCACCCCCCTAAGTTGCACTTTCAAAATGACAAAAGAGCGTCAGACATGCACATTAATTAAAAATATAAATAATACTAAATTTAAAATTTATGGCAGTACCTTTTCTAGTTTTATTTCATTTATTACTACTGTTTTGTTGTCTTCTTGCATCTTTTTCTAATTTATTTTTTACTGAATGATGTTATAAATATAAATAATATGGGTATTGGCACAAATTGTGAAAACAATTTTTTCAGCAATCACTCGTCACCATACTGTCCTATCCAAGCACACCTTGATCTTTCATATACATGTTTTTCTATTTCTCATTCTGAATGATGGGATCTGAAAATATTTTTAGCTTCTTGACTGAATGATGATATATCTATAAATAATTCAGCTGTATCTTACAAATAGGCCTTTAACATGAGAAAACAGTTTTTCTCAAATGTGGCCTATAAATTTTAGATAATAATGAAAATGGTTCATGTAAAGATAGAAGAGAATTAAGTTTTGCATCCAACTCAATAATCACATTTTATTTTATATGTTTTGTAAGTTACAGGTTTATATAGCTTTGGCCATAGAATGAAACCAAATACACATAAGCTATGTTCCAATCTGTCATTGGTGATACACACACACACACACACACAAAACACACACACCCACAGACATCATTGTAAAGATGTTAAAATCGGATTCTATGAACCTTAAATCGTGCTTATTCAATAAAATCTGGATATGCAATTTTTAGCATGAATTCAATACGTCTCTTAGCGAGAGGTAAAAAATTAGGGAGTCCACGTATCCTCGTCGACAAGACCATTTGGCAAAGTGAATATATTTTAACTCAATGTTTATTCTTGATATTATCGTTCGCTACTAAATATACCTATATAAAACTTGCAAATTCATTCTGCTTTATAGCAAAAAATAAACAACCATCGTTGCATGATGGTGTGCTGCACTTAATACACTTTAAATTTAAAAGAACTCCTAGGGAATTAGTAAAAAATTTATGTTTACTATTAAACAATATTGGAGGAGTAATTTACTGATAAACCATAAAGAAGTCCATAACATAGAAAATTTACATTCTAAATGGATATTATATCACGTAATATTATCAAAATGATTCACTAGAGAGCAGTTCATAAAAACGCGAGGCTTAATGAGAATACACGCCCATTGCTGTACCTACGGCAATTTCTAATAATTATCCTGCGACCGTTAGAGCAAATACTCACAGTGTTAGATTACAAATTTGATTAAAACGCCACTACCATATTTTCATCGCTTATCAGCATCTCCCATATTCGATGGGGTCCATAACCGACGTAACAGTGTTTCAGAATTGCTGTTCACACAAAATATACGACAATATCAAGCGTTTATTCGTAATTAACAATATAAAAGTGGTTGTTGATATCACGCTCGGCAACCAGCTTAGAAGCACAAACGACCAAATTAGTGTCAAATATTTGTGCTTCAACTATTTAAATCAGCAACCCTGTATGAACTTGAGAAGTCGATAGGATTCTAGATTTGTAGACAGGAGTCTAGATTGAACAGAAGTGTATACAGTCCCGGATCTAGATTTTTTTCTAGGACGGCCAAAGACCAACATTGCCCCCCTCTCTCCCCACTGCGGATAAAAGGGTTCGCCACCCCTTAAAGCAGGAATGTAAGGAATATATATATATATATATATATATATATATATATATATATATATATATATATATATATATATATATATATATATATATATATATATCAGTAGCGGCTTATCAGGGTAGGCAGGTACGGCAGTGCCTCACCAGAAACAAATATTTTAACAAATTACTAATTTGAAATAATAAGGTGTAAATAATGTAAATTAATATGTAAATTAAATTTCAACTTATTCCGTTAAGGTTGTGTTCAAATTGCCCCAGAAGACTTTGTCGAAGGAGTTTCAAAAACGGCTCAACCGATTTGAACAATTTTTGGTTTATGGCAATTATATTAAACATACATTGCAACGAATATAAAATAACATTTTTAAATTTATTATTATATAAGTAATAATAATATTTTTTACAACTTTAAATCGTTTTGGATTAAAATTTACTTCAATACAATCTTTACAAATTAAGAACTTCAGATACATTTCACTTTTTAATAACACATATTTAGTATTTAAGATTAACTTGACAAAAGAATTGCCCGTATACGACAATGTAAAAGTAGTTCAGCGTTTTGTCGCAAGAAGCGCCTCAAAAATTCACTATGCTCTATCCTCAAAACTAATTTCTCGAGTTAAAAATAGCGCGGTCGCAGCAGAAACGTAAATCTTGATAATAGATAAATACAGCGCACACAAAGAGAGAGAGAGATAGCAAATAAGTTGAAATAAATATTGGTATTAGAATATCCGATCCCCTGCGTTCGTCAGGTTCGGAGAGCACAGTGCGGATGCTACGAGTACTACCACTTTTGTACACAACCTTAATGCTTGTCTTTATAAATACCAAGACAACAATTTAAGTCACCACCATAACTAATATGTAATGCAGTTCACCGAATTCGAATCGGCTGTATTACGATTACGCGTACGTTTCGAACGCAAAATGAACTTGAACCGGAGCTGAACCCTAAATCCGAATTTTAATACCCGGTTCGGTTTCGTCTCGGTAAAATGTTACGGGTTGGTTCCGGTTTTGGTTCGGTTCAGATTCGGGTGCGATGCCCTGATATATATATATATATATATATATATATATATATATATATATATATATATATATATATATATATATATATATATATATATATATATATATATTAATTCATTTTATTAAAAACCATTTTGAAATAAATAAATGATGTCATTTGAAATGTATTTTAATTTTACGATTCGAAAACATTAAAATACAAAAAAATTAAAGAAATTTTATAGTATTACCGTAATTATACAACGAAATCATCATTTTCATAAATATAACTACTTATATTAGTTAATAAGATTGAAAGATCGATAAAAAATTAATAACCTTGTTAGAAACCATGATTTTTGGTTTTCGATTACCAATTATTACAAAAACTTTATAATTAGCTATTTAAATGTGGCAATCTTCATTTTATATTTTTTTTCACTTGCATTTTTTACAGAATAGAAATTCGAAAATAATATTTTGTTCCTGGTACTATCGTACGTTTTTATAAAAAAAATCTGATTTGGCCAGCACATTTATTATTTTGCAGTTTACACTTGTAAAACATGTTATTGAACTAAAATCACAAAACACAAACTTTTTTTGACAGTTGTCATACAATTGTTTGTAATTATCGCTATAAATCAGAAATCTTCAAAAAGAATTAAAATTGATTTTCTCGGTAATGAAATGTCAAAAATAAAATCTTATACTAATTTGGATGCAGAATTTAATTCTCTACATTTATTTTTGTCTAAAATAATTTGGGAGCTTTTGCGGAAGGAAAAACTGATTTCCCATGTTAAACGCATATGAAAAAATAGTTTATCTTGATAAAGGACGGTGATTTATAAATTTTACAAATGATATCCCCGTTGATTAATTTTTCTATAAAACACTAATTGGCTTCAATTTCTTGTGGGTGTCCATTTTTTGCTATAATTTATGGATAAATATCATAAACAGTCTATCAAGGTCTTGTTTACCTTTATTCATATCAGTCAGTGTATAGAACGTGTGTAATTTATATTTATTTATTAGATAAACTGTATACATGTATATGAAAAGACTTATTAAAGTATTATATGACACTTGTAAAGAGAATTATAGGCTTTGTGACTAATATTGCTGTTTATGTGCAGCATTAATGATTTTGCAAAATTATTATTCATATTTCCATAAGGAAAATTACATAGAGTTATGATTGTATTTTCACATTATAAATTGTATTACATTTGCAATTTAATGTTTAATTATAATTTTAATACTTGCATGAAACATGCATTAGATATATAAATAAAAACCGTATTCATGTTAAAAAATCTGTTGTGGCCAGCACAATACCTTCCGTCTATCCTGTGTATTATGTATAAATTCTATACATAAATTTTCTTGCAATAAAATTATTTCATAAACAAACAATGCAAATTACATTGACATCTTCTTCTTCTTCTTTAGCTTTTCTCATTCACATTCATTTACTTTTCATTGATACTGACATCTGTCAATTTGAATTATCTGGATATATTAGCAGTTTCCATGATTAGCATAGCTGGCTGATCTATTGAATACGAAGTATAAAATGCAATCAAATCGCATAGAGAATAATATATATTCTTTAAGGGATAATAACCTTCAAATGAGGGCACTTCCGGTTGACCAATTACAACCAAAATCTAATCACATCTTCTTTTGGATGTAAACTTGAGGAATACAAAAAATTATAATTTTTGGAATCGTAGTATTAAAGTTATGCGATCCGAAACTTTCGTCACACACACACAGACATACATAAATACATACAGACATCATCGTAAAAATGTTAAATCGTATTATATGGATCCTAAAACGTGTTTATTCACTAAAAATTCATCATTGAATTTTTTGACTAAAGACAATACCTTCCTTACCCAAAGGTGACGGAAGGTAAAAATCTGTTGTGGCCATCACAATATCTCTCGTCATTTCCATTGTGGGATATATTAGTATTGTATTTAACATTTCTTGTACACATAAAAAATTCTAATTACATCTGATCTTTATATTTAGATATTTTCTATAATTTTAAATTCATTCTATGAGTAAGTATTCTCCTACTCTTCTAAATGTTCGAGGTTTTTCCAATTGATTTACAAGATTGGCGGTATTTATGAATTGTGTATTTAATATACCTATTATTTTAAATATATAATTAATAATACAATAAAAAATATTAAATATCGTTCCCAGAAAAAGTCATCAGTACTTTCTCTGAATTTTTGACACTGATATTAGCGACATATATTTGTCAATTACAGACATTTTAATTGCTCAACTGATTACCATGGATATGTTTGGGCTGTGAGATTTACTAGAACAGAATTTTTTGACCAAAGACAATACCTTCCTTACCTATAGGTGACGGAAGGTAAAAATAGATAGCATAACAGTAGAAGAGTAAATTTAATTTTTTAAGTATTCATTATTCAATTTTAAAACTTTCGCTCTATCTTATTTCTCTAAAATAGATCCCAAATAATAAATTAGTAAAAATCGTTCAAGAATGAAGCTCCTTATAGCATCAACAAGCTTACTAAAATATGTTATTGTGATTGTGTTATTCTTATTCCTAAACCGAGAAATATACGAGGGTCATTCAATAAGTAAAGAGACAAATTCTATAATTTTAAAACTATTCAATGAATGTGTACAATCTTTTCAGGGGTGTTAGTTGGCAACCTTGGGATATGCTCTGATCAGCTGTTTCATCATTTTATGTCAACATAACCTCAAAATTTTCAGTTCACCATGGCAAGTCCACTAGAAGATTGCACCTTAGAAGAGCAGCGCTCAGTCATTAGATTTTTAGTCGCAGAAGGTGTAAAACCAAGTGAATTTTTTTCTAGAATGTTAATACAGTACGGTAAGTTGTATGAACCGTGCGAATTTTTACAAGTGGGTTGATCAGTTTAAAAGTGGCCGGACAAGTGTAGGTGATGAACCCCGATGTGGACAGGGTCCAGTCTATTGCGATTTCCTTGAAGATCAGCGAACTATCAATAGCCAATACTACTCTGAGATGCTAGAACACAAAGTTAGACCAGTTATCAGGAGCAAACGCCGTGGACTCTTGTCAAAAGGAGTCATTCTTCAGCACGATAACGCCCGCCCTCATACAGCCCAGCTGACCCGTGATAAGCTTCAAGAATTGGGTTGGGAGATCTTACCTCATCCTGCCTACAGTCCCGACCTCGCCCCATCTGATTTTTACCTGTTTGGACCACTCAAAGACGCCCTACGTGGAAAAAGATTTGCTAACAATGAGGAAGTTAAGGAAGCGGTGCAAAAGTGGCTTCGGGGTAAATCGAAAGAATTCTTCGCCAATGGAATTAGGAAGCTGCAAGAAAGATGGGACAAGTGCATAACTGTGGGGGGTGATTATGTTGAAAAATAGCCTTAATTTTGAAAGTTTGAAATAAACCGTTTTTGAGCTATAGCCATTTGTCTCTTTACTTATTGAATGACCCTCGTATGTCACAAATATATCTTTCGAAAAAATTTCAACTTGTTTGAAATACAATGTCACTATCCGTTGTAGAATGAGAATTATTTTAAGACAAAGTTCACCACAAGGGTCAGTTTCAGTGAGTATCGAATCTATGTTTAATATAAGAACATAAGCACTGATTCATTAAAATCTTATTAGATGTTGTGAATTAAACCGATCATTCATTTCCGACATGTTGTTTTGCTTTGCTGTTGGTGAGAAGCCCATCTAACTGATGTAAATAGAAATTGTGACCCTGACACTGGAATATGAGGAAGTGTTTCTCAAACTCATTTTTTTGTTGACGCAATCGCAATCTTAATTTGACATTATAGCCACAGTTGGAGAAGGAAGGTCAACGGCGTAAAAAATATTTTGAAATAAATAATCAGATAATAATAAAGTAATAATTGTAGAAGAAAAACGTGTTTTAAAATTCAGGTGTGGACGGTCGTGGTGACCGCGGGCTACAACAGCTGTCTGACGGAGCAGAGTCCATTTCTTGCTTTATTTATACTCGTACCTGCTTCGCACTACTATTTATACATTCATTTAATTAATAATCAAGTAATTTAAATTGCCATTCATTAACATACTACGCTAATAACAATAACAACCTACAACAACCAAAAAAATCGTTACACTATTTTGTTTTATTGTAATAAAAACAGTTGAGAGATGACAAGTAACTCTTGACATAAACTCTACAGTAAAATTTTTGAAAGATGTCCGATCAAGGGCACCTGTATCACGAACGAATTAACAAATAGGCATACATTTGTCTCTTTCTTTTGCAAAGGCTGTAAGAGTGTGTGATAAGGATGGATATAACACGCTTGTCTTTCAAAAATTCATATTGTTTCGACTAAGTTAGGACATTCCATTTATAAACGATGCTCGTTGTTGATAAAACTTTCGCTGTAACGTAAGTTTATTTATTAATTCAGATACATTACCTGGATTCATAGCCGTACGTATAATGTTATATTCTGTCAGAGTCACTGACACTGACATTGTGTCAGTATCTTATTTTTAACATATTTGGTTGTACATTTGCTTATAATCTTACTAGTTCACTTAATTTTGAGTTTTGAATGCTTTTCCTGTAATATATATTTTTATAATAATAAAATAACAGTAGTATCTTACGTACCCTCATAAAAACTAAGCAAACGACACTACTGAATTTGTCATGATGGGCGGAGCAAAAATCTGAATTCATACAATTCGTAGACAACCTTGATCGGACATCTTTCAAAAATTTTACTGTATATATGAGTAGACTTAAGCCTGATTCTCGTGATATTTGTTCAGAAAACAATATTGTATTCTAAACAATTATTTTTTAGTATAAAATAAATTGTAACTTTGAAATTCACGTAAACATTGATTCTGAAATAATTTTTTATACAAAACAATAGATTTAAATCCAGATGATCAAATTGTATTGTATGGAAAACAATAATTGTTTTAAAATATTGTAATCTGAACAAGAAACTGAGCTACTTGTTACGGAAACCATAATTTTTAAAATACTATCTAAATTGCAAATAATGATAAATACATTTTTACTTCCTTGTACGTAAGTAAAGGAAGTATTGTAATCGCGAAAAATTTCGGTTTTCAGATTTCAGCGGAAATATCCATTTTGCTCATCCCTGAATCCATTTTGACTAATTTCGTCGTGACGTCTGTACGTACGTACGTATCTCGCATAACTCAAAAACGGTAAGCCCTAGAAAGTTGAAATTTTGTATTTAGGACTCCTATAACATCTAGTTGTGCACCTCCCTTTCTGGTTATTACACAAATTCCAGCAGTGGCACTTTACATGAAGCCTATAATAGATTTTAATGAAAAACTGTTTTAAAATATAATCCAAAACTTTTCAAATTTGGTATACAAGACTTTTATGTCAATCGAAATAACATAATAGATTTTGGTTAAAATAAGCTAACCGGAAGTGGTACATTACTTGAAGTTGTTAACAGTTTTTCTTGAATAAAATGATTCAAATAAAAGTTTTAGAGAATTAATTTCTGCGTCTAGCACATCAAGTATTATTAAATTAGCCCTTTGTATAAGCGAGATATGTAAATTTAAAAATTATATACTTTTTTGATTTTGTAATAAAGCTTGCTATGGATTAGGACAAAAACATAAAAAAACGTTCATGTCAAATTACGTTAAATACGTGTAATTTTATGATTCGTACAATAAAAAATATTATATTTTTATTGTGAAATTAGTCATATTCATTGTTGTAATCAAATATTTCTTTGTTGTAATCAAAACTCTCTTTAAAAAGAACCGGGATAGATTATGGTCGCTATATATCTTACTATTTTGAAGTTAAAATTAATATTTTGTAATTTATTTATTAAAAAAATATGTATAGTTTAATAATCGTACAAGGAAGTCGTGTGGTGTCCACATCAGATTTTTTATTACATTAATTAGTGCTATTATTGACTTCGAAAAGAGGAAATATGATACGTTAGAGTAAAATATAACCAAAGTACTTATATGCGTGTAATTTACATTTATGAATTAAATAGTCTAGATATTGTGGTCGATTAATTAAAAATACATTTAATGCTGGATTTATACAGCGTAAGCCGTAATGTAACGTACCGTACCGTGGCGTATTGTGAATTATCGTAACGCGTGATTTTTCTAAGGTATTTTATACAGGACTTTTACGGTACATTTTCATAAAAAATATGCTCATGCCCTGTCGATACAAGTGTACGTCAGATTTATATTTAAGAGGTTCTTTATACAGTACATATCATTATATTGCCATAATTTCCATTTAATATAATAATCTAATAAAAGTCATAAAAAACGGACTATTCGTAATGCAGTATTTTTTATATTTATTTCCTTTTAATAAATTAGCTAAACTTTGCCACATATTAGCCACACAAAAACACACTATAGCGCAGGGTAGTAATAATTTTCGTAATATCGCAACGTACCGTAACGTAGAAACGTAAAATACTTATAAGAACAAAAATTCTCAAAAAAATATTTTAAGAAGATTTTTTAAAAAAATTATTAACAAAACTTTTTCAACTCTTCCCAGTAATGTCCGATTAAGAAATACGTAGTTAAACAGATATTAAGTATTATAGTTTTTGAGAAATCGTTCTTCCAACGTCCACACACACACACACACACACACACACACACACACACACACACATACACACATATATACATACACACACACATACAGAGATATCGTAAAAATATTAAAATCGGATTGTAGGGACCTAATTCATTAAAATCTAGATATGCGATTGTTAGCATGAATCCAATACCTCTCTTAACAAGAGGTAAAATTTAAAAAAATGCCGGAATTCCTCATTAGGTCGTTTAAATGTGCATGCATTAACCGTATGTATTTTATACCGTAATACAAAATATATTAAAATATTAACCGATACCGAATCTTAACAGAATTCTTAATTATTATTCAAAAATTAACTTTTTCTGAGATCAAAAAACACAATTTATGTTGACTGGCAAGGCAAACTAAAAAAGAAGTACACATAAAAGTATAATTATTTGCATCAAATATGGCTCAGAATCAGAGTTTGGTTAATAAACTAAACCTGAATGTCTTCCTGTTTATTCTTACTGGTTTCTCACCGCCTACAGAATCTATATCACCACAATCTCTCATATCGTAAGGTCAAGTAGGTATGAGATTTTTCCATACCGTTTCGTTCGTTTCACGAATGAACCTTGTACAACGATTTCCTGATGAAACATCGGAGCATTATATCATTATCATACACTAATGGCAATTTCCATATTGAGTGGCAGCACAGCACAACTAGAAATACACTCTCATATGCATATTAATAGAAATTATATACCTCTTGTACTAACGTAAACAGATGTATCAGAATGTTGCGATTGCACTACTATCTATAATTATTGTTCGTGCATTTCATTTCGCATCTGTATCAACTTTTTCCAAATCATTCTCTTCACATTCGTAATCGTAATATTGTAATGGTTACTTCATTTCGTATATGAACGAATCTAATAAAACTCGATTTTTACCTTCCGCTACCCTTTAGATTTTGGTGCAAATCAGATAACCAGAAATGGCACTTTACTGGAAGCTCAAAATAGTTTTTCTTCGAAAAATACCTTTAAATGTTATTTTTTCGAGATTTATTATAATAAAAATCTTTCGTTTTTGGGAACATAAATATAGGGCGCGAGCAGTCATGTGACATTGTTGGCCTTGACAAGCAGATATGGGGCCCCGTGTCAGAATGATAATTAGTATTATATACATGGATGTCAAATGTCAGAATTTTTCATTGCTTTTTTTAAGATTTTCTAAATTCATCTAGTCGCCAGGAGTATGGAAAAATTATATTTGACATCTTTGTACATAATTACTAACTATCATTCTGACACGGACCACCCTATCTGTTTGTGAAGGCCAATGAAGTCACATGACTGCTCGCGCCCTATTGTAATTAACATTTCTTGTATACCTACACTCTACACCAATAATTCTACTTACATTATTTAATTTTAAATTCATTCTATGAAGAAATTTTGTCCTATTCAAATTTTTCGAAATGTTTCCAATTCATTGTCGGGATTTAACAGTATTTCTGAAGGGTATGTGTAATATACCTAAAATTTTAAATATTTAACTATTAATACAATGAGAAATAATATATGTCCTTCCCAGAAAAAGTCTTCAGTAATGTCTCCGGATTTCTGACATTGACATTTATTTGTCAGTTACAGTTTAAATTTTCAATTGGTTTGAGATTTATTACAACAGATTATTATATACCTTATATTTCTTTCTTTCTAAATGTATAAAAATATAATAAAATATGTATATGTATCAGATCTTTAAGAATACCAAGAATAAAAATTTTCAAAAAATAATATTTAGAGAATTTTTTTTAAGAATCTGCTACTTCCGGTTGTAAGGGTGGTTATAACACGCTTGTCTTTGAAAAATTTATATTGTTTCAACTAAATTTTAAAACGATGCTCGTTATTAACAATACTTTCGCTGAAACGTAAACCATGGTCCGTGGTCCCAAGTTGTGTTACTATTGCTACAAATTGTACTAAATGATGTCAAATTTATTGTTGAAGAAAACATTGTTAGGTTCTATTTTATAAAATTTAATATTAACATTCAATCTTGAACATAAAATTTTATTGAATTGCTAAATGCACTTTTGTTCTTCTAAAATGTCACCATTCAAACCAACAAATGTCATTAGTAAGAGATTCAGAGCTGTATTTATGTGAAATAGACTAAAATCATAAATACTAAATACCAAAATGCGACATCGATAGTATAAATTTTTGAATTTCGTTTATGTTCGTAACGAAGTTCACATCGTACGCGAATACTAACGCGAATGCGAATGGTGTCGAGAATTACAGGCCGGTAAAAGTCTTCTTCGACTTGTTTTTTCTTTCGATTTTGCGGCTATTAAAACCACATCGAAACCTTCCCCACGATGACAAATCCCCTTCGAATTCCTCAAGTCGATGACCTGGTGCATCAACCGTCAGACGGTCCCGGCGAGGTCTTTACCTTGGCCGGTCTGCCGTCGCCAACAATGCCCGGCCAACCTCTAATTTAGGGGCATGGGTGTGGTTTTTTACTCATGTGACCTTGGCCGCGGTGTCTTGGATCACCAACTGACCGAATGCAAATCGTAGATGGATTTATTACCAACATCAACAAGAATGAAATGATCTGGTTTTCAATTCATTGTAGTAATCAATTTATTTAAAATATATTTATGAAGTTTATTTCTAGTCAAATTATTTCACGAACATATTATGTATGTTAATAATTGTACTTCATACAGTAACATTTGAACATCCTAGTTATTTAGATGGTGTAGCGTTATAGAATATGTTGCAAGACTTATGAAAACTATTGTTCTTTATAATATGCATTCAAACCTTATAAAAGGTACAATATTCTTTTTTCCTATAACTGCGTTATTTCAAGAAAAAATGTTAAAAGCATACAGATTAACTAATTGTAACCAAAATCTAATCAGCACTTCGTCTTCAAGTAGAATAAAAACTCAGCATTCAATTTTTTACCAAATTGTAAAGTAAGGACCGTGTTCCACCAATCACCAACTTTGCAAGAGAAGTGAGGACCAGTCGGCCAACTGTAGTCTCGATCTAACGTCACTGTGAAATAGTGTTCATACCACTGGTATATTGGAGTCATTCTTCATCCACAAAGCGGTTCATGTATTGCGTATAACAAGTAATAGTAAAATATATCTAATAATAGTGCCGCTTTATAGAAATTCTGATAGCATTTAACATTCCTCAGACCGTTTTTCTTTTGTGCCATGTAAGAAAGCGATACCTAATACTTTAAGGTTACAAATTGTATCACTGACATTGACACTACTGTCAGTAATCTAATCAGTATCTTATTTTTCACATATTTGGTTTTACATTTACTAATAAACTTATCAGTTGACTTATTTTTGAATTTTGAATGCTTTTACTGTAACATATATTTTTATAATAATAAAATAACAGTAGTATCTTATGTACTCTCATAAAAACTAAGCATACGACACTACCAGACACTACTGAATTTGTCAGAATGGGCGGAGTAAAAATCTGAATTCATGCAATTCGTAGATTACCTTGATCGGACATCTTTTAAAAAAATTACTGTACATTGATTTTTTCCTCCAATAAATATTTGAAATTTAATTTATTTAGACATTTGACATTTTGACAACAGTTATTTACAAGTTAGGTTGAAGTTAAAAGTATATTTTCTTAACAACAGAAGAAACTTTGTTAAATGTACGTATGATTACTTGTGATAATACAGCAGAAAACTTTTAAAAAGTTGTTTATTATTTTATGTTTCCAAAAAACTGTATAGTACTCCGTTGGCTTTTCAATTTATTACATGTAAAAAATTGTTTTACGTATTTTAAAGCGCATATAATACCAATAAAGTCCATTTTAAACCTTTCGCTTCTTCTAAATATAAGATTGTGCACAGTCCATCCTCTCGTAAAATATAAAATCCTTGGCATGCGAAACGGGTTAATTAAACGTTCGGTCTTTCTACCTCCATAGGCCGCTGAAAAAACGCGAATTTATTTCCACGGATTTACGATAAAAAACTTCATCGCCTCGAACGTAAATTTTCCATTACATTCGGATATCGACAGTTGCTGATGTTACGCGTGACTTACGGAGCTGAGCTCCTGTGCGAACAGAAGGTTAAGTAGACTAGCGGATTATAGATTACAGATATTCTACATGGATTATTACGACAAATGAGTTTAATACACTATTACAGTATTAGCAAGGCACGAGAGTAAATGGAATAGAGAATAGTTCCTACCGTACAAGTCGTGAAGTGGGCGGATGATGTTCAGGAAGTCTGCAGAGAGTTCTGAAATAAAAATTAATGTTAGATATTTAACAAAAAAAATTAAAAACTTGTAACAAAACATGGTTAGATAATTTTTGTATGGTTTTTTTACGTAGAATATCGTAGTGTAAGGTATTGTTTTTTTTTTCAAAATTTAACAATTTATAAGCTTTTCAACGATGTGTAACAAGTCTGGTTTCTTTTGTTTTAAATATCAATAAAAGATGAATTATTAATTTATTGGGGTGAAAATTTGATAATTATTAAAAAGCAAACGAAAAATTCAATTACAGAAATAAGTGTCTGGTCGCGAATCTGGAGGACCCGGGTTCGATCCCGACCGACACCAAAAATTACATCGAATTTTAATGGCAAAATATTGACCCCTGTGGCGCACTCTCCACGCCAGCAATGAGTGCCCGTGAGGTGACGCCTGGTAAGCGCCCGCACGGTACAAATATTCCATCATTACCGATATCTGTGTACGAAGCAGATTGGCACACACAGCAATGGGTAATATGCCGTGATGAAATATTTTTTTATTTATTTATTTAAATAAATAAATATATCATCATGGCATATTACCCATTGCTGGGTGTGCCATTTTGCTTTGTACACAGATATCGGTAATGATGAATTATTTGTACCGTGCGGGAGCTTACCAGGCGTTTCCTCACGGGCATTCAATGCTGACATGGAGAGTGCACCACAGGGGTCAAATTAAATTCAATTCAACCCGGGTCCCCAGATTCGCGACCAGACACTCAGGCACACGGCTACGAGACCCCATTGAACATTTGTTTATTTCGATTCTATGTTTATTAATTAAGTAATCAAAATTATTTTCGGATGTAATTTATTATTTTATTAGTGTTATAGTTGGCTTTGACACAATTCCAAAAATGTGGTTTTATATGTTTTCTGACGTATTAGAAAAAAAATATCAATGATCTGTAAATGATTTTTTCATTTGTTTCGTAATAGTTTTCAATTTTTTCACCCAATAAATTAATAGTACATCTTTTATTCATGTTTGAAACAAAAGAATGTAGACGTGTTATACACCGTTGAAAAATATAAAAAATAGGGAAAATTATGTTCAACATATGTACTCATTTAAAAAATATTATATTTGTGTTATATATCGAATATTATTCAGTTTTGAAACAATTCTATTATACCACGATGTTCATTTGTTATTTCAATAGCTTCCATAGCTTAACGGCGTTCTTCGGTAGATGGCACTGCATGTGTTACCTCTGAAGCCATTTATATTGTATGAGATCTTACGTTCAGCTAAGTAGTCATTGTCTCTATAAAGACACGTTCGTCAAATCACACTGATTAGCTTCAATAAGAGCGAAACGCGTCTTTGGTTACTAACTGGACTCGGCCAGTATTTGAAAAATAACCCAGAGGTTGATTCAGATGTTGAAATATTGTGTTTTTTCTAATTCTTTATTAAAAGAATTTCTTCCTTAAATATTTCCTTAAAGTTAATCATAAAGCCGTAATAGTCTTTCATTATTGAAACACCGTTTTCCTATATTAAACACTTAGCCATTTCCTAAGATTTATACTCATTGTTGTATGTTCAGCTTTTAATTATTGTAATCAGTAACTTTCATTATTGTAATCAATCATCTTAATTGTTGCAATCATTGTTTCTCTCCGGTGATGATGTCTTTATAGCCTAAATCTTTTTTTCTAAATAATTGAATGTGCAGTAAACTACGTAAACATATAGTAGCGAGTAATAAAGTAAAGTAATGAACATTTGCAAATGATAATATAAGTGACAGCTAGCGGTAAAGTAATTTGACTTCACCCGTTAACAACTTCTTGATAATCCGTTTCCTTTATTACTTTCATTTCCTCTGCAGGCTGTTTTTGCATCTTATGCATTTAACGTTGCATAAATATGAGAAATGACACAAAACGACATAACTACTGCCTGCATTAGCTATATGATATTATTTACATTTGAAAAACAGTGTGAAGTCAGGCTAAATAAATATCAGCATAATAAGATCACTATATAATTTTGTGTCTTTAGAGATAAATACATGATTTACATACAGACGACCAATTGGAGTCCGTTTCAATGATGCTTTTGTGCAAAATTATATTTCATCGCCCCCCATAATGCATAATTTGCAAATCAACACACGCTTTAAAGTTTAAACTATACTTTTGGTTCTTCTAAAAATACTAGATTTAAATATTGATGTATTTTCCTTTGTTAGGTTCATATTTAATAAATATTATTAAAATCATTTGTTGTAATCAACAATTTTACAGTTATAGTTTGCATTCCAACATTATAACAGTACCAATAGGTACTTTTTACCTTCCGTCACCTTTAGGTAAGGAAGGTATACGGTATTATCTTTGGTCAAAAAATTCAATGATGAGTTTTACTGAATAAGCACGTTTTAGGGTCCATATAATACGATTTTACCATTTTTACGATGATGTCTGAATGTATGTGTGTCTGTGTGTCTTGTGTCTGTGTGTGTGTGTGTGTGACAAAAGTTCCGGATTCCATAACTTCAATACCACGATTCCAAAAATTATATTTTTTTCGTATTCCTCAAGTTTATATCCAGAAGAACAAATGATTAGATTTTGGTTATAATTGGTGAACCGGAAGTAGCCTCATTTGAAGATTTAACAGTTAAATTTGATTTATTGACATTTAACGTTATTATAACTTAAAGAATATATTATTCTCTATACGATTTGATTACAATTTATACTTCATATTCAATAGATACAGAGTTAAAGAATTTTAAAGAAATTAAATTTTATAATTCAGCCAGCTATGCCAAACATGGGAACTACTAATATATTCATATAATTCAAATTGACAGATCTCAGTATCAATAAAGAGTAAATTAATGTGGCAGATATGAGGATGTTGAAGTAGATATTGGGGAATACACGGAAAGATACGGTAAGAAAATAACTCTAGTGTTACAAGTTTTTAGAAAGATACAAGAAAGACGATTACATTGGTATGAACATGTCATGAGGAGAATTGAAGAATTATATTGGAACAAGAATGAATAGTTTAGTAATAGGACGTTAAAGAAACAGAGGAAGACCAAAGATAAGATGGAAGGACTGTATTGTGGAAGATTTGAGAGAAAAGGAACTGACTGAGAACGACACACAAAAATAGCGACCCCTAACGAATGGGAAAAGCTAAAGAAGAAGAAGATGTCAGTGTCAAGTGCAATTTGAATAGTTTCTTTATGAAATAATTTTACTGGAAATTTAGAATCTTTTGTAAGAAAAATTATGGAATTTATATATTATACACGAGAATGACGGAAGGTATTGTGCTGGCCACAGCAGATTTTTTCTACTAAATTTTAATAGTAAACCAGGGAAATTAATATCGGCAGAAAAGAAAAATAAATTATCTTACTAAGATTTCAGAATTGTAAATATAAGCATTTGATTCTTCGCAAAATGTTAGATTAGTTGTCGGATTTATTCTTGTAATCAATATTCTTGAGCTACAGAATAAATCACTTCATTTTAATAGACAAACTTAAGATGTACGGCGTCATGGTACTTTTTGGAAGTGGTTTATATCATACTTACAATATAGACAACAATATGTTACAGTAAGTGGTTTCAATACTGACATCTACTGCATAACTTCTGGAGTACCTCAGGGATCTCGCCTTGGACTCCCCTTTTTATATTATTTATTAATGATATTAATTCCTGTTTTCAAAATTCTAAATTCATAATGTATGCTGATGATCTCTGATATTAAAAAATGTTTCTTTCACTGATTGTCTGAGTCTTCGAGAAGATCTTGATAGACTAAATATTTATCTGGCATGCATCAACTCCAGTAAATGTTCCATAATCTCTTTTCCACTTAGTAGAAATGTATTTGAATTTAATTACAATATTGATGGAAATGGTATCAGTCGCGTATCTCAAGTCAAAGATTTTGGGATCATTTTAGATAAGAAATTATGATGTACATATTGATAGCGTAGTTAAAAAGGCATATAAAATGTTTGGATTTATATTGCGAGTTGGATCAAATTTTTAAAATCCCACCACTCTTGTCCATTTATATTATTTTTTATATTGTTCACTTCTATCACTTTACTGTGTATAAGTTGTAAAGTATTTTTTTTACGAATAAGACCTTTTTATAAAAATTACTATTATTTACTGTCTTGCATGTCGTCCCTTATGGGGTATATTGAAGGAATAAATTGTGAATTTGATGATATAACGGCTTTTGTTTTATTATATGGGAAGCTCTAAAAATATATAACCACACTATTGTGTACTGTTTTTGAATGATTATAAACCCAAGTGAAGATGCAAAAGTATACCGAATCATCGATTGTATAAGAAAATAAATACTGCACATTGAGAATTCGTTAATTGTTAAAACCTAATCTAATCTATACCACAGTCGAGAAGTTTCCCACAATTTCATAATATCTAAATTTAAAATATTATCAATTTTATGTGTTTGACGTACAGAGCTGCATTATTTATATTTATATACGGAAATCTTGATAGGTTTATATAACTGTTCTATTGACTGTTGACGGCAACTGTAATTACAATATTTAAAAATAGATATGACACATTGTTGCAACAAGTATAATTTTCACATTAATTTCAATGCATATTTAATTATATTGATAGCATAATTAATCTTCATCTATTTAAAAATTGAACTGTCGACTAATGTTAATAATAATTGACTTATTAGATTTTCGCTTTTCTCATAATTCAATGGTAAAGAATGTAAAGATATAATATCACCAACGTCAATGTTATGTTATAAACACTTTTATAAACTTATTGTGTTGGTTATAAATTTCCAAACCATCGAGGGATGTCTGAAAGAAGTATATAAACATAGAAGTGTGATAATGACACCACTTTGTAAATTCTGTTCTTGTGTGAAAGGCCCCTACGCAGCACACGCGTCGAATCGAACGAGTTTGTCTCGCAAACTTAATAAACTTCTCGTAAAGTAAACGTTATCTTTGCGATAGGCGAACGCTGAAAACAAGATCGAAAGAAGCAGTTTCCATACTGTTATGCTTTTCCTTGCCCCGCGAAACCAGCTTCAATTTCCTTTTAAACCCCTCCTAGTAAAGGGGGTAGTCTCAAATCATCCACGGCCAAATTGTCCTCAGACATGGTCAACGGGGTTAACAATACTATAATGGGTACGAACCGCAGCGTCACTCGAAACATATTTCTCCATCTCAACTTTTGTCATTTTCTATCGCTTATCGGAAAAGGAATAATAAAGTAAGTGTTCCGTAGTCTATACGTATAATTATACATGTATATTTTTTAAATGTACTTATTATCAATGAACGAGAAATGGACATGTAGACTGAGACTAAAAACATCGAAAATTGGATTTTCAATTATAAATACTAAAAAATAAGTTAGGTGTTAACAATTACTCGAAAGTTCAGTTAAACTGTATTTTCAGGGACTAATGTAATACTACATACAAAATAACATGGACATTATCACACTTACAGTAAAATCTTACAGATTGTTAAATTTCATGTACACGAAATACATTCGTACAAAACATTCAGTTAATTTATTAAACGTACAAAAAATTCAAAATGGATGTGTGTATGCTTTTTAATTTTTTTGTACGATGTTTAATAAATTAACTGAATGTTTTGTACGAATGTATTTTGTGCACATGAATTGTAACAATTTTTTAAGATCTTACTGTAAGTGTGATAATGTCCATGTTATTTTGTATGTATTACATGTTTGTTGTATAATTGTTGTAGACCCTGAAGAAGGTGCAAGGGTGCACCGAATAAGAAATTTAAATCTGTTGATTACAACAATGATATGCTCAACAATACAATCACCAATTCAATGAATAATATTTAATAATTTATTAAAAAATTATTTTTATATCAACAATTTTCATTAAATAAATATTAATTATATTTTTATTGATCATTTTATGTACATCAAAATATATAAAAAACACGGAAAATGTTTATAAAAATTGCTAGAGCTAATTAATGGATTGAGTAATTTAAGTATTCCTCAACAGAGAAAAAACAGTGCATTCACAGAAGTTTTTTGACTCTGGATTTAAAATGTTTTAATCTGAATAATTTTATGGATATAGATAAGTGATTGTATAATTTCAAGTATTATAGTGGTGTATATCACACCCTTTAACCAAGTATTGTAGATTGTTTGTGAGCATCAATAAAGCTTTCAAATATATAAAAAGATGATAATGGAAGTATAGAGTATAGTTTAAAAATTGGTTTAGTGTGTTCAAAAGAACCAACCTTTACAATGACTCTAATAAACTTTTTTGCATGATAAATGCTTTAATTGCGTTATTAGAGTTTCCTCGTAGAACTACACCATAGGTAAGTACTCTATGACTATCGTATAATTATGATTAAGAAAAATTCGAGTTTGGGCATATGCAGCATCAAAAATAATAGAAAATACTATTTCCTCCTGAATCGAAGTATTGCCGCAAAATACGAGGGTCATTCAATAAGTAAAGAAACAAATGGCTATAGCTCAAAAACGGTTTATTTCAATCTTTCAAAATTAAGGCTATTTTTCAACCTAATCACCCCCCACAGTTATGCACTTGTTCCATCTTTCTTGCAGCTTCCTAATTCCCTTGGCGAAGAATTCTTTCGATTTACCCCAAAGCCACTTTTGCACCGCTTCCTTAACTTCCTCATTGTTAGCAAATCTTTTTCCACGTAGGGCGTCTTTGAGTGGTCCAAACAGGTAAAAATCAGATGGGGCGAGGTCGGGACTGTAGGCAGGATGAGGTAAGACCTCCCAACCTAATTCTTGAAGCTTATCACGGGTCAGCTGGGCTGTATGAGGGCGGGCGTTATCGTGCTGAAGAATGACTTCTTTTGACAAGAGTCCACGGCGTTTGCTCCTGATAGCTGGTCTAACTTTGTGTTCTAGCATCTCAGAGTAGTATTGGCTATTGATAGTTCACTGATGTTCAAGGAAATCGCAATAGACTGGACCATGTGAGTCCCAAAAATGGTCAGCATCACTTTACCGGCGGAAGGTTGAACCTTGAATTTTTTGCGAACTGGAGAGCTAGTGTGTTTCCACTCCATACTCTGCCTTTTGGTCTCAGGGTCGTAGTGATGGATCCAGACCTCGTCGCAGGTCACTATTCTTTTAAAAAAAGCGTCTCCTTCAATCAAACTTCGTTGCTTTAAGTCTTGACTAATGGAAAGCCTTGATTCTTTATGAGCGTCAGTAAGCTGTCTGGGAACCCATCTGGCACACGTTTTTCTGTATTTTAAATTATTCTGAATGACATTGTGAACAGTTCCAACACTTACTTGAACTTCCTCAGCTATCATTTCAACAGTAATTCTTCTGTTATCACGAATAAGTCCGTCAATCCTCGATTCCAACGAGGGACCAGAAACTTCCACTGGACGTCCACATCGGGGTTCATCACCTACACTTGTTCGGCCACTTTTAAACCGATCAACCCACTTGTAAAAATTCGCACGGTTCATACAACTTTTACCGTACTGTATTAACATTCTAGAAAAAAATTCACTTGGTTTTACACCTTCTGCGACTAAAAATCTAATGACTGAGTGCTGCTCTTCTAAGGTGCAATCTTCTATTGGACTTGCCAATGGTGAACTGAAAATTTTGAGATTATGTTGACATAAAATGATGAAACAGCTGATCAGAGCATATCCCAAGGTTGCCAACTAACACCCCTGAAAAGATTGTACACATTCATTGAATAGTTTTAAAATTATAGAGTTTGTCTCTTTACTTATTGAATGACCCTCGTACTTCTCGACCTAGTCTCGGGAGTAAAATGTTTCATCAGTCGGTTGTATTTTCAGTTCTTTCCAAAGGTCTCATAATACAATAACAGAAAAGTCTTTCTCAAAGTTAAAAAGAAAAGACTATTTTCTTCGTCCGTTTTGGCAGTGGTTGAGTTAGCCCCCACCCACCAAAGTGCGTGGCTTCTCGTATTCAATTTTCCAATGATATCTTTTCTCTTCTCTTTGCTCTCGAACCCAATTTATCAATTCTCTCTAGTATTGCAGCGGGCTCATGTAACATAAAAGGAATATTTTATAATAACCTACTTTGCCTAAGCGGTACCCTCCGCCCGGTACGGACAAGGCGCGTTCTGGTTCCACTCAAGGTGAATGTGATTGGGACTCCGCGGAAAATCAAAATGCAACTGTGTTTACTATCTTTAGTTGCGACTCAGACGTCTCGCAAACTTTCCACTATACAAACTTTCTCAGAAAATTAATATTCTCTATTTATTCTTATTTCCTTCGCTCAAAAGAGATGTTTTCATGGGATGAAATAATCAAATACATGCTGATGGCTGGTTGTGAAGTGAACAACACAAAATAAAATCTTACTTTACTGTATTACTGTTACATATTACAGTAATTGAATGCAGTGGTTATTTGGTTTGAATTAAATAACCCAAAATCGAAACTTATTTGTAATAAATTTTGTATTGGATTCATGCTAAAAATCGCATATCCAGATTTACTCTTTTGTAAATAAATATTGTTCTTATGACCAGTCCCGCTCCGTGGGTAAAAGGCACCTTTGTGCAATATTTCAGCGCCCCGCATAATGTATAATTGCAAATTAACGCACTCTTTAAATTTTAGACTACATATATTTTTGATTCTTCAAAAAATACTAGATTTAAAATATTGATGAAATATCTTTTGTTAGATTCATTCTTGTAATCAAATTTGATTGTTGTAAACAATAATTTTACAGTTATTACAATATCAGAAAATTATCCGTTTAGCAGGATATTCATTTTATTTTTTTCTACTAAATTCATAGTTAGATTCATTCTTGTAATCAATATTAATGAGCTATAACTAAAATATTCATTGTTGTAATCAACAGCTTCACAATTATTATTTGAATTTAACAATGATAGAAAAATATCCGTTCGGCAAGATAATTATTTTACTTAAACTTATTTAGAGTTGGAATGCAAACAAATTAATAAAAAATATTGTTCACTTCTATCACCTTACTATGGAAGTTGTATAGGCAATTTTCACCTAATTTACACCATATAAAGTGCTTCTCGAAATGAATAGTATAACTGCCTAATGTTTTTGGTAAAGCATTCATTCCGGTAAGAAATACGTGCGCTAGACAAAGCTGTTTGAGGCACTGCTTCAAATGCTAAATGCAATGAGTAGGTAAAGGTTAAACGATAGTCACTTTACCTTCCACGCAGCCCTATAGAGGCCGTTACCATATGTAAATACAATCAACGGCACGCACTGATAAATTTTATAAGTAGGTTCATGACATCTGCATATTCTTGCAAGCAAGATTAAATAATATTTGCTGCATAGTGCATATTGCATTCGACAATAAACAAACATAACATAACCTGTATTGTCTAGCATTTTTATTATAATAGGTCTGGTTTGCGACTGATACGTATTGCAGTTGTTTTTATAGTTTACCCACGTAGTGTTTTTGTATTTTGAATTTTAATTGAAAACAAAAACAAATAATCGCTTCGACTTGTGTGACACTATAAGGAATTAACAAAGATCCGTTTAATCAATTGTCTTATGAAAATAAACTATTTGTCAAAAAATTTCCTAAAATGTTCTGTGATTTGGCAATTTAATTTATACATGAAAGGGAAAAAACATGCATTTGCACATCCCTTGAAAAAATGTAACTTTCAATTAAAAGGCATTTGACCTTGAATAAAAAAAAAATCGGCTGCGGCGCATTTCTTTTCTGGATACCTTGCCTCACTAAAGTTTTAATGCACGGACCGCCACTGATTGTCGTAGATAAAATATTGAAGGATACACTTTTGATATAGTCTCATAATGAAACGCGCGTGACATTAAATCACGAGGCGATGAGCCGAGTGTTTTAATCACGCAAGGTGCAACAATTAAAATGATTAAAACTCACAGTATTTTATTTATTTTGTTTAAACATTATCATACGCATCAAAAAGTTGGAAGCAGTTATTTATTTGTTGCATTGTATTCCCAAGTAAACATAAAAATAAAATGAAAACATGTACATAATTAAGAATCCATTCACCTCGATTACTCAGTAGATATGCAACGAAATAAATAAAAATAATCAATACATATTCAATAGCAGTATGCTCTTGAGATCTCGTCTCTCGTCTTTCATCCCAGCGTCATTAAAATCATCCGTACATTTTTAATTGGACGCTGTCTGCAGCTTTCCAAGTACTGTATCCAAGAAAATCCTACGCCTACGTGATACTGACTTGGGCTTCACTTATTTGCATGAATACATTCATTATTTTTCCACACGATTGCTTGATCATGGTTAAGGTTAACTTCTTCGACAAATCACACTTTTTTCAGACTTCCAGCGAATGTAATTAATGCAAGAAAACAGAAATCTATACTAGTTATTTGCATCTGCAGTGAATGATGTTTAAATTAGATTATATTTCTGGTTTACTGTTGTAACTTTTAAGTATGCTGTGGTTTCTACGTAATTTGTTTATTATAAACAATTTTAATATGATATATACATGTGTTTAGCCCGCGCCAGAAACTAAAACACAGACTGCATGTCTCGTCGACATGAGTATCTAAGACAGACTAATTAAAACAAAGCGTTACTTTCGTGAGAGGATTATCTTAGGGGCGCAGGGTGTCCTGTGTCTCGCTCATGTATGCTTAATAATTTAGATACTTAATTTTCAACAAATAACTGTCTAAGGTTCTGACAACTAGACATACAAAAAATAATAATTTTTGCAATCGTAGTATTGGAGTTATGCGATCCGAAACGATCGTCACATACATAAACATACACACACACGCGCACACACACACACACACACACACACACACACACACACACACACACACACACACACACATACAGACGCACACACACACACACACACACACACACACACACGTATACAGACATCATCGTAAAAATTCTAAATTCGTATTCTAGGGACTCGAAAACATGCTTCACTATCGATTTTTTTGACCCAAGACAATATATATATATATATGGTTTAAGGTCAACAATGACATCAAATCACTAAGAGAGGTATTAAAAATCGAATATCCTGCTTTTAATAAAAAATATTAATCAAGTTATAGGTATAAGTAGAGGGATGTACATAATATGTATGTACTTCACATTTTTATATGGGCACCAAATATAGGCAAGTCAAATAAATAAATAAGTATATAAATATAAAATATTATATCACTATTTGTAAATGACGCTGGGCACGTAATCGTCAGGACGATAAACTAAATTTATTGTTGTAATCAATTCACATGATTGTTGTAATCAACTCCAATTTGATTGTTCTAATCAACTCACATGCACATATGTTGTAATAAATAATGACAGTCTATGAAACAATAATTTATGATAGAAAATATTTTATATCTTCAAGTTAATTAGGAAAATTTATTTTGCAAGTCCATTTTAATGATATGTAGTTTAGGGCAAAAGAGCAAGCAATGTCAGTATGAATATGTAGGCACTTTTTCAAATATGTGATTTAAAATGTACAACACTAAAGGACACCAAGGTTGTACTAACAAGTTTGTCGATTTTTATAAAATTCTTTATAGTTAAATTTTGGTTCTTCTGTTATACAAGATTATAGAATTTTTTAACTTATTACTTCTTTTATATTTGTATATGAAATGGGTAATTATTTTAAACTTGTTATTCAGCAAAACTTTGTAGGCGGATTTTCTCGTACTTTTCAAGTCAAGAAAAATGTGTTCAGATAAGTAATATTGTTATACGTCAAGTACAATCAATTATTTTTCCTTGCATATCGTTATTTTTATGATAAGCATTGTTTAAAATACAATGAATAACAATAACATCAGATATATCGCGTATACATTAAGGTTTATATATGCATGGCATGCTAATAATAAAAACAGTAGGCGTATATTTATTTAATAACAGGATAACCTTGCAATCATCACAGTACGGCTAAATTACCAGTTTTGATTTCTGTTTTCTTACAATTATTCTCACTTCACGTCAGAGTAATATATGTATTCAGATTTGGATAACAAGTTAACCTTTAACATGCCATGGTTATTTTGAACCGAAATATCTTGAGAATGGATAAATTTGAATGTTTTATTATTAATTATCTCATAAGTAATTGTTTAACACATTGGAGTTCTATTATTAATAAAGATTCAACCACATGAGCTGGGTTGTCCAATTCATCAGGGCTCCTAGTTCGACCACCTTGACCTGTCCCATTATCATAGATCGAATCTAGCAACCAGTAATCTCTCTCAGGTGTTCAAATCAACTAACGTCTGACATGTATGCGCTGCTGGATGGATAGATAACGCTGCACTTGTGTTTCATTAACGCGCAATTATGCAGATAGCGACTGAAATTGGATATGTTCCGGCATGGCATCGAGTGACTACGATCCTCGCTGCCCGATTGAAATTATCCCTGGTTATTGGATTATTACATGTTTACACTACAAAGTGTACCTAATGTGTTGTTAACTCCACGCCTTCGGGGAAAAATGCAGCGGGGTGAATTTCATATTGATTATTATAGACTAGTTGCTTTGAGGATGATTAATATATGGAATATTCACATTACGCTCACTTCGTTTTAATGTAATTCCAGTTTGCCTGTTATATTGCCAATAACTTTGTGCGATCTCGAGTCAAGTACCTCACAGTACGTATATTTGATTAACTTTTATTTACTTTCATTATAGTTTTTTAAAGTTTCCAAAGGCTTTCGCCCAGGGACCTGAACCGCAATATATTTATGGTTCAGGTTCGGTTCAGGTTTAAAAAATAAATGTCGCTACAGATTCAGTTTCGGTTAAAAAAGAAAAGAAAAAAAGAATAATATGTATAATAATAATATATTTTGATTTTTGGCACCACGCGGCAAAAGGATAACACTGTGCTTATTACGGCGTTTTGAAAGGAACTGTTTCTTTTTTGATTTTGTCAAAGAATATAAAATACTTTTGGCAAACTTGAGGAAAAGTTCAAAGTACGGTTTTTTATTTTACTATATTTTTCGAGTTATTTTTTCTAGAGAGGTAGAGGAAGAGGATAGAGTTGCAATGTTCAATTTAAAGCGATATTTAATGTTTTATTTGTTGAGCTGGATTTAAAATCCAAAATCGTTGTTATTTTCGTCCGTTTTATTTTCATTTATCTAAATATGTTTAACATGTGTTTATTTTTAATACATTAGTAATTACACCTAATGTAATGATAGTAATAAATGATTTATTTGAATCTTCTATATTTTCAAGTTAATTCTTTCATTTTCGACACTTTGATTTCTAGCAACTCTAGAAGGAAGGTAGAAAAACACCATGAATCCCATATGACAAACACTTCGCCATGCCTCCCGCCATTTTTATTAACCTAATATTGTTTATCTCTTTTATGATTGAAAAGGTCTATTGCGTTTACAAAATGTTCTCTATCTAGCAACAAATGAGTAAATTTGTAACAATAACTAATTGTTGTAATCAATTTATTTTATTATAGTAATCAAGCAATTTATAGTGGTGATCACTACATTATTGCAATCAACATGTTTCTTTGTTTTAATCAAGTTGTTTTATTGTTGTAATCGTTAGAGAACTCAATGATACATTCAATCCATGCGAGTACAATAAGTGTAAGTAAGTAGGTACAGGAGTTTATTATTGCTATCATTAAATAGACTTTACATCTTTATCTTGATTGATATATTTAATTTGTTGGACTAACAAGATCACTGTACTGTTGTTGAAAAGTTGAATATTATTTATAATAAAAAGGTTAAAGGGGGAGGGGGTGTCTTCCCAAACTCATCTTGTATAGGTGAGTCACAAGTATTATCAGATAAAATGATCAAAATTCAAGCGTTCGAAATGAAATATTTGAGAAAAGTTCAAGGAGCAACGATGGCAGAATAAGGAATTAAACAATAAGACAAGAAATAATGTAAGCCTATATTAAACTTTATTGAGAGACAGATTGTTTGGTGTGTGGTCTGATTAGAATGTATGAATCATAACCAATAAAATAGATTTGGCGAACGAATCTAAAGTACAGAAGCGATTGTGGTAAACCAAAATAAATCTAAGATAATATAATAGACAAAAATATTAAGAAGAAATAAGTAAAAAGAAAACCTGAAGATTCGCGAAGTACAAAAAGAAATGCATAAAATTTGTCCTTGGATAAAAAAAAAACACCTTACGGGAGAAATGAAACAAATATTCTATCGGAAACAGAACTCTGGACCTTCGGTATAAGACGCGGCATCGCTGCAACGCTACGTCGATCAGTATAATACGGGCTGCAGGTATAATTTTTGTTCATGTTTTTAAAATTTATTAATGATTCCATGCAGAGGTAAAGGGCTTGACGATATATTTATGCATGTAAACATATTTCTCGGATATTAAATATGTAAATCCCTATCAATTATGAAGCGAATCCAGTCCATGTGTAATGACATCCGAAGAATGGATACAATTTAATTTGCAACATACCGTGAAATGAACAACCTCAACACATGTACTCATTTGTTAATTATCAATTATGAAATTGTTAATTACAATTCACGGTGAAGTATAAACGCCGAGAAAGTGAAAGTGGATGATTATTAACAATTTATTTCAACAATAATTGCCGCCTTGTAGGACAATATTGTTATTAGGAGTTGTTAGAAAAATGATGAACAACATTTTATGATTTCGAGGGGACAGGGAGGGGCAGCTGCCCCCACCTAGACATTCAGAAAATTTAGATAAAAGAGGAAAAATTAAACGAAAACGGTGTTGTTTGAAAATGGCGCTATAAACATAGCATAGCACACTTCACTACCCTGTATTTGGCAACACTGTTGCATCATCTGGTCGTGATCTCGTCTCTGGCTGACTGACTACCAGAGGTTCTCCACCGAATGTAAATTTTTCTTGTATAAAAATACATTTTTATTTTCAATTTAAATCATTGTACTTATTTGTACTTGCAATTCATATTTTCCCCATCCTCCCTCTCATCACCTCTCATCTTGCCTCCCCCCTTGCCCCTAGAGGGTAAAGAGAACACACACATACACACAGACATCATCGTGAAAATGATAAAATTGGATTCTAGCTACTAAGAACCTTAAAACATAGTCATTTGCCAAAATCTCGATTTGAGATTTTTAGCACGATCCCTATATCTCCCTTACCAAGGGTAGCGGGAGGTATATTTAGATAAATATAACCTATCCCATATGAATTAACGATTGGTGGAACATTTCTCCATTTTTCATTTTGGGAGAATTTTTTACCTGTTTTATGCTCCACTTTGGTGGTCTAATATCTTTCGAAACGTAAAAAATATAACTGATCGTAAAATTTAATCGGTTTATGATACTTTTACTAAAGATCAAAATAATGCATTATAATTCTGCATGGAAGATTGGCAGAAATAATTACGATTTTACGGTCTCTTTTAAAAAATCGGTTTAATTATGTTTATCAATCTGGAACTCTCCTCTAATAACTACATTATAAAAGGAATATTGAGAAATAGAGTTGTCTTTTTGTCAAGGTACATTTTAATTAATGTTATAATAAAGAGATTTTTTAAAGTATATCATGGTTTAATAGCTAATTTCAATAGGATAGGACATTTTAGTCTTGTAATCAACTGTCCTCATTATTTTATACATATATGTATGCTTAGATGGGGACATAATATTTCATATAATGGTACAGTGATTTTTAAGTCTGGTTCTTTTTCGGGTTGTTGGGATGTTAGGTTGGTAACATTGTGTTATTTAATTGTTCTGAGAAAAACACTCTCCTATTTCTAAAGTTTCTCAAACATTCTTTCGCTTAATAATAATAACAGAAAATGGTGGAATATTGAATGAAATTTAATTTTAAAATAATGAATTTAGTGCATTTGGGTCACAATGTTGGTAACAATTTCTGCTAACACATAACCAACAAACGTAATATAAATTGTAACAAAACAACAAGAAATGTAACAATATTAATTTATTAATTAATAATTAGTAGTTATTTGGGCATTAAAAACAATAAAGCAATATTAATTTGTGTATTCCTACATTATTTATACTTATTTAGTGAAAAACACAGCATTGTGACAGCTTTCCACATCAAGTACAAAATATTTGTGGAGTTAGTCGCAAATGTCATAAGTTACGAGATCATAAATGATATGTCTGTAACTCAGCTCGTTACAAATATGTGTTCTGTATAAATCTGTAAATTGTGTAATTACAGATTTATCGTAGCTTACAGATTTACGAAGAGAACATTCCACGTTCTTAATATCTACTACAATGTAACGAATTGATGAAGATATTATCACCTACGATAGAGTTAAAAAATGAAAATGTGTCGGGTCACTTAAGTGACAATTGACCCCGCGGTCAAAAAACCATGACGTCAGCAGTGTTCCTGGTATGTCTTGCCTTCCGGTTAGCAGTTAGAATGTCAAGGCCTCCTGTGACTATTCCCCGTGAGGTAACAAGGGTATTAGAAACAAATAAGCAATAAGCCCGGCGGAGTTGTATTTCGTACACGCGACTCTTGCCAAACCGAAATAAATGTGATCTCATACGTTAGGCAATTAATTGAATCGTCAGGAGGTGTGCGTGTGTGCATGATTTATTGCGCTAAATAGATTCAACTAATTACCAGCTTTGTTGCTCGCCGACAGAGAAAGATACATATGTTTTTAATTTGTTATACAACGCAAGGAAATTCGTAGAATGGATATTAATATTCCGAACGGAAGGCTCGACAGACAACTGCTCATGTGAATGGTACAAGATGTTGATGTAATTGTCATTTTCATACAAGTATTACGAGATAAATGTATCATAGATTCTATTTCGTTTTGACAGTGATATATTATTTACTGGTAGTACAAACGATCGGTTGTTTTCTAAGAAATGAAAAACAAACATCCTTACCCTAACGGGATTCGAACTCGGTATCTTTGGTATACAAGCATCAATGGTAATGATACCACTACGCTACCAACCTCGGAACTGTGTCAATATTTTTGTTTCATACGTAATAGTTATTTACATATAGTTTGGTTCACGAAAGATGACTATTCAAGGTCACTTATAAGCCGTCTGCTACAATATTACTTGCAGATAATTTCACTGCATTTTGTATGCACATGAAATATTTATGTATACATTTTAACTGAAAAAAATAAGTGTAATTGATTTGAAAATTATGTTTCTTTTTAATAATTAAAAAAAAAACTATCGAAAAGGGCTAGAATAATGCTCTTGCCTGCATTGCGACTGCGCGTTTCTTGATGCAGAAAAAAATAGTTTTCTAATATGTGCCATAATATTGTGCATTCTTATTTACAGAATATTATAGAAAAAGAAAGTCTGGTTCGATTTATTGACGCATGTTGCTCTTTAGTTAACATAGACAAGCCAAATTCATAGACAATTGAGAGCTGTTCAAAGAACATTTAAACATGGGTGCACTCATATATTTTACATCGTAATACACAGACTATCAGAGTAACAGCATTACCAAAATGTGGAAATACATATATTAAACATTACTACCACAGCTATGTAGGGGTAAGGTGTAATGACGTATGTATTCGCTTGGTGTGAAGACGGAAGTGGTGGAGAATATGAAGAAAAGGTCGTAAACCTCCCCCAAATAAGGGCAAGCGTAGCGTTCGTTGTGTTGTTTTCCTAGCGGGCCGATAACACTCGGTGACGATATAAAAATGATCGAGCAGCAGGGTACTAAACACTCAGTAGAATTGTGTTATCTGCGATATTACTCCAGGGACATAAATACGAGAATAAGCTTTTAAAAATTTTAAAACCACAAGCCCTATAAAATCCCGAAGGAAACTCTTGTTGAGATAATAAATCCGTATATTTCATTTTCGCCTGATGATAAAACTGGACACTGCACGGATTTTTACGAGCCAAACAATAAAAGAACGCGGTATTATACGAGGATTTCAATTCTGGCGCTTCTTTCTTCAAAACTACCAAGCATTCAATTCAACTAATGCACAGATGCAATCACACCACATACTCATATACTCACACACTACTGCGGCTACCGTTCATAATTTTTAATTGCTGGAGAACTATAAACAGTCTCAAGTCTCAACAAACATTTAGGGTCGTTAATTACAATACTTTTTATTGGTTATAACAATATGCTAACAACTATCAACAAATTGGTCGTTGATTATTGAAAATACTACCATTATTATTTGTATCTAAAATTGATACGAAAATAGTGTTGATTACAACAATACTTTTTTGATTACCTGCATATTTACTAATGCTGAAAACTATGTATATTAAGTGATTATTCTTTTGACAGTGACATCTGTCAGTTACTATGAAATATGAACTGTGTAACTAAGAAATTGTGTTTATCTTTAAAACATAGACTCCGGGATTTATAAAATTGATTATTTTATTAATTTATCTATAAAATATATAGAAAAATTCAATAATATTTAATTTTTGTAATAACAGAATAGCGAAAAAATGATATTTAAAGTTATTTTTGGAAGAAAAACTATTGATATAGTATTTGAGGTAGAGTATCTTGAAAATTCCACACATACACACACACATATACACACATATATACACTCACAGACACCATTGTGATAATGTTAAAATCGAATTCTATGGAACTTGAAACGCGGTTATCATAAACTCGATATGCGATTTTTAGCATGACCCCTATACCTCCCTTACCAAGGGTAACGGGAGGTAAAAATGGTATATAATCCATAATAAATAGACAAATTTCTGCTTCTTGTATTATATCTTGTTTAAATATTAACTTAAAAATCACATTTTTGTACAATTCATTGTAGCAATCATAAGACCATTGTTTCAATTTTATATATACGATAAGTATATTTTAGAATAAGCCGGCGTGGTGGTCTTGTGGCTATGCTGCTCACTATTGTCGTAGGATCGATCCCGCATCGTTCTAGAGTTGAAATGCTATGAATACCACTCGGTCAGGAGGGTTTTTCTCCGGATACTCCGGTTTCCCTCTGTCGGTACACAAACTTCCAACACGGTTCGTTGCTGTAGGGCGCTATTTCACCACTCGGGCAGAGCCATTTCTGTTCACTAAGTGAAAGCTCGAAGGCATCAATAACCGAGAATACAAGACGCTGTCTAATTCTCAACCATCATTACACTGCACAAACAATTACACTGACACACACACAACACCCTGAAGAGGAGATTAGTATCTCCTATACCGGGACACCACAACATTTATTTTATTATATTTTACAATGAGAAAATATGTAAACCTAAATGAACTTTTCATGTTAGTATATCATTTGAAAAGTTATTTTCTTTAGCATGTGATCCATATATAATCTTCTAGGAAAGTTGTAAATTTTGATACTTCAATCCGATCAATACCACTGCATCACATAATAATTTGACGTCCTATTATTCGAATTTGTTGCAAATATTTTATAAAATATAAATTGCAAAATTATTCTAACCTAAAACATCTTTGTTACGTTATCAAAACGACCCAAACTTTCATTTTTGTGCGATGTTGGCGCCGACTACTTTTATGCACATTGCCTACACTACATCTACATTTTTGTGTGGATAATAAAAGTATAAAATTGTTTCTTTTCTCATATAACTATTAAAAACAATGTAGAACATTTTATTGAGTTTAAAGTTTAGCTACTCGATGTATTACTTTTCCAATATCGTATAGATAACTGTGTCTCCCAGTGCAAAATCACTACTGCAGATATTTCCTCGTGGAACAAGGCTGATAAAATATTTTTATTACCGGTATCACCTCAAACAGCCGGAAAGATAAGGGCCGACGTTACCATAACCGTTTAAACATTTAACCGCTACTGTACCCTACCGTAAAACGCCCACCTTTAAATTTAATAACCATTAAAATTAATACTTCAATTCGCTTGTGGAACGGAGCTACATCAGCTGTCGCGCGCGAAAAAGGATTCCTGTAGGATTTCGTAAACGACCGCGAGTTATTGCTACGAACAGCATGGGGGGGAAGATCGAAGAAAAGCGTGATCCTTTTACGGAATCTAAGGGTGATAATATATTGTGTTAACGGGAACGTAAATGCTTTGCAATTTTAAATAAATATTAATATTAATAAATACATTTACCATTATTTTGAATGATTGAAAATAGCGTTATACCATCCATCCCTCCATTTCAGGTTTTATTTTCTTTGACAAACAATATTATCTAAAATCTATTGGCAAGTATTGTTAAGCGATATGACATCTGGTGGCAAAATAATGAACTACAGATTGACTTGTTATTAATGTATGTAATATTAGAAATTTGTTAAAAAATATTAAACGTATTTGTGTATTTAAATTGACATATATATTGTAATATGAGTAACAACTATTGCTGCTTACTTGAGTGCACATTGTCACGTTAAAAGGCAATTATGTTGTCACGAATTCCCGCGTAAACGTAAAATTCGTGTTTACATTAAAAATATGCTTGACAAGATGAAAAAAGATAATAATATATCCGTCTTGTATACTTTGAAGATTAATTCATTATATTTCAAAGAAAACTTTGTTTCAGAACGAGGTTAGTGTTATAAATGTTCACAAATATATCATTTAAGTTATCTTCACTTCCACGAATACATCCTATACTAATGTTCACAAGTGAATAAGAAATATAATCATAACATTTTGCTATTTTAATTATTTTTTGTAGATATCATCTAAAACAGAAGTGGTTATACAATTTAAGTTAAAATTTTATAAAAGTGTACTAAGAATTTACATTAATTTACCCATAATGGATAATATAAAACCTACTATAAAATAATATAAAAAGAAAATTAAATATAATACAGTACTATGAGAAATACACAATTCTATAAATTATGTGTTTGCCCATTTGACAGTAGGTTGACGTCATATCTCGTTCAAACTGTAGTTCAAAACTTGCCACCCCAGCGCTGCGATCTTAAAAATATTAGGGTACCTATATACTCAGGGTATGGCCATGACATGGCTCGCGTTTCGCCCGCCATTTGCGAGCCACTGTCGAATTCATTGTTTTTGCAAAAATTATTATGTATTTGTTGTATTTTAATGCAAAACACATTTAAATATACTTCTAATATTTATTTAAAGTATAACTAATACTTTTATTTTATTTATTTGTATATTTTCTTGAGATACTGACTACAATGACTGGCAATATTGAAAACACATAAAAATTACTAATATTAAGCACAAACATTTAAATTTTTAAAAGGTAAGTTATTAAATTTTTTGTATTGTTTCGGGATTTTCAACCATTACAGGTTATAACCCTAGAATGGTCTCACACACAACTTCTATTTTTCTTAATTTTTTACAATTGCCACGAAGTTTCTAACGTAGATGTCATGTGTGTTGCCCACCCGTGCAAGCCCTTGTTACAACCACCAGCCGGTGCTAGATAGCTTAGTGATTGCCAAGTTAATTGTATCCCAACTTGGAAAGGTAACGGGAGTAGATACCGATCAAGATCAATCGAGAAAAATTCGACCTGACCCGGATTCGAACCTACGATCTCTGAGTCCAGAGGCTAGCACTTTACCACTGTGCTATCCCGCCGTCTCTATAACTATAGTTATTAAATTTGATGTGATAATAACAACCTATATCCTATGCTCTAGATAACCTCTAAATTCTATGTCATAATAATAATTGTGTATCTCTTAAATAAATGAATTTTTATTACCTTTATAGATTCATAGTGTGATTATTTAATATTCCTGTATAATATACCACATTTCTCACAAATAAATAGGAAAATGAATTATCAGTATATTTGACATTGGCCCGCTAATGGCGGCGATCTTGCCCCATGCCCATACCTGTATATAAAGGTATACCCTAAAAAATACATGCCAATACCATCCATCCCTTTTTGGGTTTTATTTTCTTTGGCAGACAATATATCTAAAATCTATACTGTTGTAATAAAAATCTCAAGTGAACCTAGTCATTCCTACAAATGACTTCTATTCCTACTCGCGCCCTACACAAATCACAAATGGTGCGCGTAAAAAACACCATTGCTCCCGCTCGTAAAAAATCTCTTCATTCGGCTAATCATAATCCCCTTTCAACCCGCTGCTTCAGAGCTGTGACGCGTCGATTCTCCCGAGATTTACGTCGTACCCCTGTAATTGAAAACTGAATGAAATGGAAGATAATCCTGATTCTGTTTGAAAGACGAGGGCTGCGAGTGCTTAGTTTGCCCCGTCGCCACCAGGGTACATGTGTGCTGTTTATACTCCACTGGACAGGGTACAGTTGAACGGAAAGTTGGCACGACTGATAGTTATGTTGTTTGTCTTTGAACTTGATTCTTTGGTTTAATATTAAAAATCTGATGTGGCCAACACAATATCTCCCGTTTAATTTATTTTTTATTCATGTAAATACTTAAAATTAAATTTAAATAACGGATTAGATCCTAATTTTAAATGGCAACAAATTTTGGGGCACTCTCCACGTCAGCAATAAGTGCTCGTGAGATGACACCTGGTAAACGTCCGCACGGTACAAATATGTCATCATCGTTACCGAAATCTGTGTACATTCATTGTTGGCGTGGAGAGTGCACCACAGGGATCAATTTTGTGCCATTTAAAATTCTAAAATATTTGGTGTCGGTCGGGATAGAACCCGGTTCCCCAGATTAGTGTGAAATGACGCTTTGTAAACGCCTGCAGGTACAAATATGTCATCATTATTACCGACATCTGTGTACAAAGCAGATTGGCTCACTCAGCAATGGGTAATATGTCGTGATGATATATATTTTTATTATCTTACCTATATTCCTATATATTTACTTATGTTGGAAATTGTATTAAGTTCCATTTACTATTTTCTTTTTAAAACGTTACTATTATTATTTGAAATGGTTAGTTTGTTGACAGTGACATATATCTGTCAGTAACCATATGGAGTTGTGTTTAAAGCGAAGGCTCCGGGATTAAAATTATAGATAATTTTATAAATTTATCCATAAAATATATACAAAAAGTATTAACGCAAACTGTACAAAATTTTAAAAACTTTAATTTTTAAAATAACAAATCTCGAAAAAATAACATTTAAAGGTATTTTTCGAAGAAAAGCTATTTTGAGCTTCCAGTAAAGTGCCATTTCCGGTTATCTGATTTACACCAAAATCTAATGGCATCTTTCCATATAAGAGTAAGATAGAAATACAAGGTTTCAAAATTTCCTAAACGATAATATTTGTGTTAGAGCGTAAAGACACACACACACACACACACACACACACACACACACACACACACGGATACACACACACATACACACAGATATCGTGAAAATGTTAAAATTGGATTGTAAGGACCTTAAAACGTGGTCATTTGCCAAAATCTCGATATGCGATTTTTAGTACGATCCCTATACCTCCCTTACCAAGGGTAGCGGGAAGTAAAAATACCTTACATAAGAAATGTTTTTAATTTGTGTTTAAACTTTTTTTACAGACGTTAGTCTGAAATAATTGAATTACTTGTATTTAAAACACTCTAATTTTGTTTTCGTCGTCATGGTAAGAAACAAAATCATTAGAATCTGTCCCGCTAATAACGTATTTTTTTCTTTTAGTCATTAATTTAATTTTTTTATTGAGTATCTCATGATTTAATATTTTAAAATTAAAAATATTAACCTTCGGAAATGTAACAATCTCCAAATGTATAAAAACAAGTTATTCATTATCTGTTGGACAAAAACTGGTATCACAATGTATACTCCATCCCACGATATCTCTACATTTAAAGGAGTTAACAACCTAGATTTATTATATAATAAAATTTTAATATACTGCATAGTCATGAATGTCATATTCGATTTGGTTTAACGATGTACATATGTGCTCAATCATTTTAATATTGGTGATTATTCAGACTTGAATATGAAATCAATTTCAGAAGCGGAAATTTAAAACTACTATGAAAGATAAACTGAATCAATATCCATCATAATAACGCTACACATAGTTTTGATTGCTACATATTTATATTGTTGTAATCAAAAACAGGGCCGCCGCTAACCTGTTACGCACACTTGTACAAGAGTAATATGTGCGTCCCCCCTCCCCACTCAACAATAATTATTATGAAATTGAAAAGCAATGTTTTAATGAAATACGTATTTTATTACAGGTAAATAACATAAAATATTATTCGAAATGAAAACTTCGTGCCAAAATGATTATTAGTTTTTTAGGCTGTATTTTTCAACAATGTGACTCTTTCGCTTGCAAACTTAAAAGAAAAATACGTAACCTAACGCACAGAACCCGATTTGACGAAATTCGGGTAGTTGCAGGCATTTTATAGGTATTTCGCGCCAAAATAATTATTAGTTTTTGTGTGTGTGTGGGATGTTGGAAGGACGGTTACTCAAAAACTATAAGACTTAAAATTTGTTTAACAACGTATTTCCCAATCGGACATTCATGGGAAGATCTGAAAAGGTTTTGGTAACAATTGGACAACCGGAAGTAGAAGATTCTTGAAAAAAAATCTTCTAAATATTATTTTTTGAAAATTTTTCTTGATAATATTAAAGAAAAATAAATTCTAAATAATTAAAAAACACACTTGATGTAAGTTTCACAAATAGATTTTATTCTTAATCGATTTCGGCTTCTTAGGCCTTCTTCAGAAGATATACAAAATTAAACTGTTTAATTTTGTATATCTTCTGAAGAAGGCCTAAGAAGCCGAAATCGATTAAGAATAAAATCTATTTGTGAAACTTACATCAAGTGTGTTTTTTAATTATTATAGTATAATGTTTCATCAAGTGCCTACAGTTGAATCTATAAATTTTTTTAAAAATAAATTCTCTTTCTGATACATTTAAATATTTTTATACATATTTTATAGATTTAGAGATAAAAGGAATATAATATATAAAATAATGTTGTAATTAATTTTACAACCGAAAGGATGCCATGAAAAATAGTTGCAAATTTAAATTATTTGTAACTGACAGATAAATGTCAGTGTCAGAAATAATGAGTAATGAAAGAAAAATGTACTTGGAGAATCCCTTAATTCTTGATCTGTGACTATTATGGAGATGACAAGTCTAGGTTGAAGGACTTAAATTTGTTTCAAACATTATGGGACAATGTATACCAGTACTGTAGACTAGAGTAACTTTGAATTGCGAAAAAGCTATCAAATTCTTCTCAAGTAAGTTGTAAATATTGACAAAATTACACATCGATATAAGAATAATCGGAATGCAATCTATCCGTCACTTTATTAAAGGGAATTAAGGTTATTTAGATATAACAAGTATGAAAAAATAAAATGTAAAAGAAGATATATAAGAATAGATGCACAATCCAAATATATACATTTTAGACCGCCCAAAATTAATGTTTTTACTAGAAGAATATGAAGAGAAAGTAAACAAAGTTGTTCGAATTGAAAATTGCTGTTACCAGCCTAATATTTATATATGGTAAACTCTACTTTGTAATTTATTGTAACATAATTTATGGTAAAATATCTTTATGTTGAGACATGCTATTATTGAATAATAAAGAAGTTTATACGTCATAGATTTATATGAATATATTATTTGTATTTATAAAAATAATCTTTGCTTTATGCATACAGCCAGGTAAAATATACGGCGAGAGGTTATGTGCTGGCCACATCAGATTTTTTAGGCTGTATTTATGAAAAATGTGTCTTTTTTTAAAAAAGACTTTAATGTAATGTAACCTATCGCACATAAATCAAATTGACGACACTCGGGTGGTTATATTCATTTTAAAAAGGAATCTAACCCTACTTTTTTAGAAGAAAGATTAAAATCACTATAAATATTACTTTCCGTGTCATAATTTTTGTGGAATTTATTGTTTTTAATAGTTTAACTATAATATATAACCATCAAAATAAAATTCTTGAATGGTAGGTATTCTGAACTTTAGTCAAAATAAATTTGAAAGCTTACTGATTATACCGCTAGTGATACTATTTGTATATTTAAATTTGAAAGCTGGTACTTACAAAATATACAACCACTACATACCGGAAGCTGAAACATTAAAAATATAGCACTCGTTTGCAGTGACCCTGATCGAAAACCTTGTTTGCAGTTTCCACGCCAGCAATGAGTGTCCGTGAGGTAACCCTGGTAAACGCCCGCACAGTACAGATATGTTATCATCATTACCGACATCACAATAACACTACTAGCAATAGTTTTCATTCCTACATATTTATTTTGTTGTAATCAAAAATATTTTTTGTTGTTTCCACGCCAGCAATGAGTGCCCGTGACCCCGTCAGGTGACGCCTAGTGAACATCCACACGGTATAGTATATCATCATTACCGACAACATAATAACGCTATACTTAGTTTTCATTGGTACATTGTTGTAATCATTTTTTACTTCCTTGTACGTAAGTAAAGGAAGTATTGTAATCGGTTTTCAGATTTCAGCGGAAATATCCATTTTGATCATCCCTGAATCCATTTTGACTAATTTCGTCGTGACGTCTGTACCTACGTCCGTACGTACGTACGGACGTACGTATCTCGCATAACTCAAAAACGGTAAGCCGTAGAAAGTTGAAATTTTGTATTTAGGACTGCTATAACATCTAGTTGTGCACCTCCCTTTCTGGTTATTACACAATTTCCAGAAGTGGCACTTTACATGAAGCGTATAATAGATTTTAATGAAAAACTGTTTTAAAATATAATCCAAAACTTTTCAAATTTGGTATACAAGACTTTTATGTCAATCGAAATAACATAATAGTTTTGGTTAAAATAGGCTAACCGGAAGTGGTACATTACTTGAAGTTGTTAACAGTTTTTCTTGAATAAAATTATTTTATTTTGATTTTAGAAATAAATGCTTCAAATAAAAAGAGAATTAATTTCTTCGTCTAGCACATCAAGTATTATTAAATTAGCCCTTTGTATAAGCGAGATATGTAAATTTAAAAATTATATACTTTTTTGTTTTTATAATAAATCTTGCTATGGATTAGGACAAAAAAATAAAAAAAATGTTCATGTCAAATTACGTTAAATACGTGCAATTTTATGATTCGTACAATAACAAATATTATATTTTTATTGTGAAATTAGTCATATTCATTGTTGTAATCAAATATTTCTTTGTTGTAATCAAAACTCTCTTTAAAAAGAACCGGGTTAGATTATGGTCGCTATATATCTTACTGTTTTGAATTTAAAATTAATATTTTGTAATTTATTTATTAAAAAAATATGTATAGTTTAATAATCGTACAAGGAAGTCGTGTGGTGTCCACATCAGATTTTTTTTTGCAGTTTCCAGGCCAGCAATGATTGTCCGTGGAGTGGGGCCTGCTGATGAACTCCCGCACGGTATTGATATGTCATATTATCATTACCGACATAATAAAAGAAGCAGACTCTCTGATATTTTTTTTAAGTTTTTTACTTAAGTCTCATATCATATATTTGATATATTACAGTCATTTCTCATATTCAAAAAATATTTGTGTAAATCTGGTGTGAACATAAACATTTCCATAAAATTAAGACGTTATATTAACATACAACGAATATTATTTAAATTAACATCTATTTTTACAAAACCTGGAATACATAATTTACCTTCTCAGAAAAAACATTCTTGTTTATATTTTCAGTTATAAAAATAAATAAGACATTCATAGACCAGTTCTGGGAACAATTTTTAACAGTCAGAATAGATAATTAAACAAAAACATTTCAAAGTGTTGAAATAGCTAGTACTTATGTAACAAGTTGCAATATGAGGGGGTGAACAATGTTCGGTTACTACAGACGTTTCTTTCAAATTTATTATTTGAGATTTGTCAAAACAATATTCAACTGCCAAAATATCAAAACTTTCAAGTAACCGTAATATGCAGTATAGGTATTTGTAGCAATATGAGTTTTGTATAAGTAGGCTAAGTTGCAATGGTTAAATAACACCCTGTATTTAAACAAAATTGTAAAAAATAATTTATAGAAAATAAGCATGTCTGGTTTCCTTAGCATCATCATGAACTGTACTTTACAGCGAAGGAGCACTTGTTTCCATGGCTTGTCTTGATTGTGTTTTAAGCACCGCCGTCTTGGATCTGTCGTCATTATCCTCAAGGACTTTCTGGTGTACGCTGTGAAAGATGTCTTAATTATCGTCTACGTGCGCTGCGCGGGCTGTAATGCGAACTTTTATTTTTCTACCTCAGGTGCTTCTTTGACGGGGTTTTGAACTGTTTAGTGCCACTGGATATAGACTCAAACCCTCTTAAAAGAGCTAGCATAGATTTTTTTTATTTGAAACAAGCTTTTGATACTTGTAATACAAAAGACAAGGCTTAAAAACTGTTAGACGTACTTGTGGACGTTTTTAAAATTGCTGTCTTGTACTTTTGAATAAAATATCAAGAAGGCTTTCATAGTTTTACACAAAAAAATCATACCGCTATAATTATGTCGACAGTAGAGAAAGAAATAATTTGCACAGGCCACTAGAAACAGGATCAGATAATGTAGCTATGCTTTCATTTCAATGCATTTTATATTACCGAATAAATATTTTAGTGAAAAAGTCATGAATTTTATTGGGACTTGAACCCAGAACCTTCCTATATCTAGTAAGATGCTCTACTATTCTTCCTTCTTATGTTTTCCTCGGTCTTCATCCTGCCCTTTTTACCTTCCGTCCTGCAGGTAAGGAAGGTATTGTCTTTGGTCAAAAAATTCGACAGTGAGTTTTACTATGATGTCTGTGTGTGTGTCTGTGTGTGTGTGTGTGTGCGCGTCTGTGTGTCTGTATGTGACAATCATATCGGATTGCGTAATTCCAATACCACGATTCCAAAAATATATTTTTTTCGTATTCCTTAAATTTAGATCCATATGCGGACACAATTAGATTTTGGTTATAATTGGTCCACCAAAAGTACCGTCATTTACATTTTCGTTGGCACCTATGACTTTTTTGTTTTTCAATAAATTTTGATAAATAATTGATGTATAGTTTGTATCCAAATGTGTAATAGTAGAAGAATATCGATTGATAATAGATAAATTGAAGGAAATAAAATAATATACTCCTTGTTGCAAACGTTTCGGATTTTATTAATCCATCCTCAATACTAGAGGACAAGGAAGAATAAAAATGTTACAAAATAAAAAACAGCATAGTCCAGCAATAATTATACAATTGTATCTTGTATCCATCATCTGTCTATATTCTTCTATTTGATAAATAAGTCGATTAATAATTATTATGAAAGTTATAATCAGTAAAATGCCTGCCTTTACGGATAGCGTTTTTACAGACATTGTGCTGGACTATAGTAAAGGTCAGTGAACCGCTGCCCAAGCCTGGCAAACTTATTTGAAACGTTTTCCGAATCGTCATCTAAACGTTCGCACCTTTGTAAATGTATGTAAATAAAATAAATAAATAAATCTCCGAGATCATGAGTCTTTTAAGCCTGATGTTCAAGATAAAATAAAGACAAGTAGCCACGAAAATACATAATAATTTGCGAAACAACACATTTGACATTGGCCCGCAAATGGCGGACGAAACGCGAGCCACGTCATGGCCATACCCTGAGTATATAGGTACCCTAACGTCAAACCTTCGACCAAGAAAAAGTACTTTTGTTTAACTTCCATAAGCGTATCATTCCTGTCAGTAGTTTTTCTTTGATTCTTCTTTTGACTTTTCTTTCAGTATTTATTATTTTAGGCAGAGTATATATCCTTGCTTCCTGTTTTAGTAGTTGAAGCAGTAGTTTAATTATTATTTTTCATTTAAATACTTCATTTAGTAATTTTTAAGTTTTATTATTTCTCAAACATTGAAAAAACTAAGTAGTTGTAAGTTGTGGATGCTAGAATAGTATTATTGATGAACTTGTATTCATACCAAAACGAATCCAAAGCTAGTGAGTACTCTTATTGACCTTGGTGCATCTGTAGATAAATGATAAATTAACATACGTAATTGAATAACGTCCAGATGATTCTGATATGTATATCAGATATGCTACATTGACTCACCAAGTCTTTCGACACAAATCAGTGATTAATGGCAAATCACTGAATCTCCATAACAATTGCTTCCGTTGCACACCCACCCTCTTACGAGCTTGTGGTGAATCACATCAGGCCATGGTAACCTGACACCAGTATCTGTGATTAGGGTACGGTAAGAAAGGTCTTTCCTCTCTTCAGTTCCTTATAATGAGTTAACCTTAACAATCCAAACACTCAAATATGGACTCTTTTCGAATAAATAATCGTCAAACACAGTATTCGTTTGGATGACTGCACTCCTATAGGGAATACTACACAATGCGGGATGCTCGGGACTGGTCTCCTATGCGTGTTGTATAGCTGACCAATGAAGTAGTACACGATTTTACAGAAGAGTTTGTGTCTAAGTGAGAGAAAATGTATTGGGAGACTACACAAACAACTAACATGGTCCAGGTAACATTTTAAAAGCAGGGGATATTTTTTTCTAACAATATTTTTTGTCAGTGGACAAGATGTGGATGAAAGGTTTGATGTGATGTGAGCTTTAATTGCACTAACGTGACGAGTAAGGCTTCGAGTGTTCGAGGTTTCCCTATAGAAATTTCTGATACGATAGTCAATCCAACTTGGGATTTAATCAATATGTTTCTGTGATTACTGCAACTAATAAAGTTGACTAACTTGTTTATAATAATGCTGATGATTTTTTTTATTATTAAATATTCATGATCTAAAACTTTATTATGAGGACAGAAATTGGGTTGATTGTTGTAATCAACAAATGAACAAATCACTATGTACTGGATGCGAAGTTTTACTAAAAAAATTAACGTTATACTTATACATATTATTTAAACGTTACTAAGGTACCAATTATATTTTTTATAATCCGATGTGTAAAGTAAACGATTTTGGTATTTTATTTTATTTATACATTACAGAGCTACCACCATCACTACACATTTGGCATTTAAAATGTCTTACCTAAATTTAGTTTTCTCTATACATTCATTTTGGTAATACTGACAGAACTGCAGTTATTCAACTTCAAATCTATTAAATGTGAACTCGGTATTTGGTGTGTTCAAATTGTCGCCTGCTCGTCTGTCGAATTTCTAATTCGTTTCAGGAATTTTATTTAAGGTCATAAAAAAAATATTGTTTCATAAATAACTATTCTAAAATTCATATTTTCATTTGTTGTAATTAACAAAGTATTGTTGTAATCAACTAATCTTTAAAATTATTCCATTTGGAAGAGAATCAACATAATACAAATATTGTAGTTCCTACAGTAGTTGTTAAATATGATTTTTCATGAAGAGGCTGAGAAATGGTGGAACATAGAATGAAATTTAATTTTAAAATAATAAATTTAGTGCATTTGGTTCACTATGTTGGCAACAATTTCTGCTCAGCGGAATATAGAGAGTACTTGGGAAGTCGGTAACGCATAACCAACAAAATGTAACAAAACAATAAGAATTTTTTGCACGATCAGGTTTTTTTTAAAACTTTACCGATAGGGTTTCCAAGGCAGTAAGTTTTGTTTACAAATTACTGATCAGTAAGTGATGTGGTACTGATCAGTAAGTGATGTGACTGACCGGTAAGTGATGTGACTACCTACCGATCTGGAGGCGATGAAAATTACATAAATAAAAATAAATGTACAATTTTTAAAGCTTTAACGATAACAAAACAAAAATCATAGCTTACTCAAAAATTTAATAAGCATTGCTGCCCGCAAGTGCTTCTTACCGGTATCGGATGGTAAGGTGCACTTACTGCCCTTAATACTTAAATAACTATAACAAGTTTATTAAGTTTAAATTTGCTAAATAGTACAAGTGAAATACTTGATAAGTAATAAATAGTTATTTACGTATCATGATTAACACTAACAGAAATAAACATGAAAATAATTGGAATTTAAATTTGATACATCCCTGGGAAATTAGCTACAAAGTAGTGTATATCTAATGAAGTTTTAATAAATAAAATTATTTGTACAAACATTATTAATTATTTTATACTTTCCGTAAAAAAAATATTTAGCAGACCGCGTGCGTGAACTTGGTTCCCGCACTTGGTATGTAAGTAACTATTTAAATCCCTAGCTCACGTATTTTTTCATTACAGCTCTGCTCCTGTTCGGGAAAACATCTCAAAGTCTCCGTTTATTTCAGAAGCAATCTGTCTCGCACATTTCACAATCTCGTGAAAATGTTACCAGGAAATAATGATTTCATGTATAAATTTGACTTTTGCAGTTACGTGAGCATCCCACGAATGCCAAGAACAAAATTAATTATGATTAGCGATTCGCAGACCGCTCGACACCAGAACACTTCAAAACTCTTCTGAAAATTGGCAAGTCTAGAGCTATTCTCTTTACAAACGGTACATCATTTGCGTCAAACGCTCTTCAATTTTGATTCCACTCCAAATTTCGGTTATTTTAAAGCGAGGATCTCAGATGAATTCCCAAAAAAATCACGGGGATTATTAATCATATTTGTGATTGACATTGCCGTAGAAAATTAACAGAAGAACAGCTTTTGAGACAAGACTAGCTGTTCTTAGCGCCCGAATGTGTGAACGCCCCTGAACGCAACATACCGCAAGTGAACGGTTGTCGCCCGAAAACGCCTTTGTCGCGACTCTACTGTACTGTCAGTAATGTCAAAAAATCTGTGTGGCCAGTACAATACCTTCCGTCATTCTCGTGTATAATGTATAAATTCCATAATTTTTCTTACAAAAGATTCTAAATTTCCCGTAAAATTATTTCATAAACAAACTATTCAAATTGCACTTGACACTGGCATCTTCTTCTTCTTTAGCTTTTCCCATTCGTTAGGGGTCGCTATTTTGCATGTCGTTCTCATTCAGTTCCTCTTCTCTCAAATCTTCCGCAATACAGTCCTTCCATCTTATCTTTGGTCTTCCTCTGTTTCTTTAACGTCCTATTACTAAACTATTCATTTTTGTTCCAATATAATTCTTCATTTCTCCTCATGACATGTTCAAACCAATTTAATCGTCTTTCTTGTATCTTTCTAAAAACTTGTAACACTAGAGTTATTTTCTTACCGTATCTTTCCGTGTATTCCCCAATATCTACTTCACCATCCTCATATCTGCCACATTAATTTACTTTTTATTGATACTGCCATCTGTCAATTTGAATTATATGAATTTGATACTAGTTCCCAAGTTTGGCATAGCTGGCTGAATTATAAAATTTAATTTATTTAAAATTCTTTAACTCTGTATCTATTGAATATGAAGTATAAATTGTAATCAAATCGTATAGAGAATAATATATTCTTTAAGTTATAATAACGTTAAATGTCAATAAATCAAGTTTAACTGTTAAATCTTCAAATGAGGCTACTTCCGGTTGACCAATTATAACCAAAATCTAATCAGTTGTTCTTCTGGATGTAAACTTGAGGAATACGAAAAAATTATAATTTTTGGAATCGTGGTATTGAAGTTATGGAATCCGGAACTTTTGTCACACACACAAACACACACAGACACACAGATACACATACATACAGACATCATCGTAAAAATGGTAATATCGTATTATAAACGTGCTTATTCAGTAAAAACTCATCATTGAATTTTTTGACCAAAGACAATTCCTTCGTTACTTAAAGGTGACGGAAGGTAAAAAGCTATCGAAAATAGCCTGTGTGTTTGTATCTGAACAAGGTTGGCAACAAACTACTCTTGCTTTCGATCTGCAACAACTTCCATGTCTTACATCTTTTTCATTTGCATATCAGAGGATGAATGATTATCCTTCAAATCAGCATTTGGTCCGACACCTCTAGGAATTTATCAAGTGTCAGAATTCGACAGCAGCGCCATCAGGGCTTGAAGACGTACTGGTGCGGGTGCGGCTCAGACGGGGCTACATCGCAGCATCAGTCATCAATCTGAAGTCGTCACGTGACTAATGACCCGAGCATGCATTCATGCCCATCATACGTGGACGCCAGATCAATATGAGATGGCATACGCATACGTAAAGAACGAAAAATTGCTCGATTCTTAGATGAAAAGAATTATGTCATTTGATTTGTAAAATATTTCGATGCGCAAAATGAAGGTTTGATGAAAAATTATTAAGTTGGAAGAATTATCATCAAGATTATCATTGAAATTAAGATGCTTCTAACATATGTGGGTTACAAAGGCCATTTCAAGAAATTTCAACTTTATAATTTACACAGTAAGGTGATAGAAGTGAAAAATATATATTTTTTTAATTTGTTTGGATTAGAGCTCTATAAGTAAAATAATTATCAATACCAAACGGATATTTTTCTAGCAATGTTACATTGAAATAATAACTGGGAAGATGTTGATTACAACAATACAACAAAGAATATTGATTACAAGAATGAATACGACAATTAATCCAATATTTAAATTCTGCTAAAGATAATTTTATTTTTCTTTATTGTCGATAGATATTGAATTTAGAAAAAAAGTAAAAGAAATATCCTGGCAAACGGATAATTTTCTGGCATTGATGGCATGATGACGAGTATAACCGTAAAATTGTTGATTACAACAAACGATTTTGATAACCTAATAATGTTGATTACAAGAATGAATCTAACAACGGATATTTCATCAATATTTAAATATAGCATTTTTTGAAGAATCAAAAGTATAGTTTATACTTTAAAGCGTGTATTAATTTGCAAATTATGCATTATGTGATGGGGGGGGGGGGGGTGCTGATAGGTACCATGTTAAAATTGTTAAAAAAAGTTTGAAAGATGTTATTCGTGAAGTTGTTAACGTTTTTGTTTTTGGGAATCAAAATATTGGACAGACGATTACTTACCGAACTACACGAGAATATGAAGAAGGTGAAGTATGAAGTATGTATTAATTTAGTAAAAAATGAGGGACCCGAACTTTTGCTTCCAAATCAAATCGGCAGACTCATACACAGTGCTCAAGACAAAGTTAGAACGTCATCGCGCAAATTAACTCCACCAATTTGAATTTTAAAAATTATTGTTAGCAGAACTTTCGTCAGAAATGATTTATGATTTCTAAAGAGAAATAATGGAACGGCCCAGCTTGAGCGAATTTGTAGATGCTGCAGAACATTAAACAAATAACATTTTATAGAAAACAGAGAGAGAAAGAAAGTATAATCTCCCAAATGTTTCCCAGCCGCGCCTGATTGAAGACTTTTGGGCATTTCTTAGCAGAAAAGTATACAATAATGCTGGGAATACCAAAAACAGAAAAAAATATTTCTGACGAACTGGAAAATAGATTTAACATCGACCAGGGCCCGTATTCTTGAGCGTTCGTCATTTCGTTCGCATTCATATTCGCGTTCGTTTTCATGTTAGTATTCACAGTAATCTGTGTTTCAAAAACAATATTGGATATGTCATTGTCAGTGTTAACTGTATTGCAGCATTTAGTCACATCATGCACAAGTTAAAAAAATTATTTAATAATCGTTAATAAATATATGATAAAAGTAAACTCTTAACTTGTAAGTGATCTGAATAAATGTAACAATACAATTTACACTGACACTGACATATAATATTATTTTTGAAACACAGACTACTATCCTAACTAACATAAAAACGAAAGCGAATACGAATGTAATTACGAACGCTCAAGAATAAGGGCCCAGATGCCAGATACAAATGCGACAAAGTATTAAAAAACTGCGTCGCATTGAAGATAACGGTCACCTATCAATGTACACTATTGTAATGAATAGTTTGTAATGTTGTTCTTTGCCTCCCCTAGAAAAAAATCTAGATCCGAATTCATTAATTTATTTTTAACATTCGTCGCATTAACCAACACTAACACTTCTCCCCCCCCCCCCTCCTCCTCCTCCTCACCCTCCTCCTCCTGCTCGGCCTCTCGATTCGTTGTCCTCATAAACTTCTACGGCGGTGTATACTCCACCGTCTGCACGGACATTACCCTGCGTCGGTTATCGTGGAGGTAATTACCGGCAGCAATACCCACTGTCGTCCACTGACGATTCCAGGCCATTTGCTCGGGATCACAATGAACTGTGGCATGTCAAATTACACTACGGACCTGGGAGCTACTCCAGGAAATACACTCTACGAATTACACCGGGAGAAGAAGAGGAATTTGGAAATACAAATAAATGGGAGACATAGACATAATAAGTATGTACGTATTGAGTTCATAGAGGTTATGTTTTAAACATATTATTTTCTACAACCATGAAAAGTTGGCATTTATGCTCTATTTTGTCATCGTAAAGTTGATGGTTACTAAGGAACGAGCAAAAAATATTTTTCTTAAAACGTCATCTAATTTCTACGCCGCCGGTGTAGAAATAAAATAAATATCCATAGAAACTATACAGAATAAACGAATAAGAAGTAACTTGTATAAAAGAAACCTGTAATATCGCCCTAAATGTCACTATAACACACTAGGTAATCTAAGAATAAAGTTACTAAATATGGTCAATAGCTGTCCAATTTAAATAAATAACCTATGAATTGAAATATAAACAGAGTTTATACTTTTGAGGAAATAACATATTAAAGAATAGCAGACTTACAGATTACAATTACAGGGACGGTAATGAACATAAAAATGCTTAGAATTAAAGTGATAAGAAAAGTTTACATTGTTTTGCAGTAATTCCTGGACATATCTTTCAGCCACACTATTAGATTTCCATCCAATTGAACTTCAGGGAGCGTACATTATAATACTTCAAATTCCGACATAAATGCACACAAAGACATAAAATTTCACAGTTTTTTTTAAACGTCAAAACGTAAAAAATTTCACTTCAATGTTTAAAACAAAAAGTGAACAAATAAGTATCTATAGCTACAGGGCAATTGAAATCGCAAACGTAATTTACGTAAAATGTAACGTCAGTAGTAGATATATTTTTTTAAATATCTACGTTTGAAAAAAAATATAATGTATCACTTTTACTCCTTATAACCAATATACTATTATTGCTCTCGTTCGATTCAATTACGAGCACGAGCAATAAAGATCCACTTTACGCTCTTGATATGTACTTTTTAGAGGAAATTAAAATTTATAAAATAACATGTGGAATATTTTTCATCATTTACATTTAGAAACTGAAGTGTTCTCCACTTAATGTTTTACATAGAAACAGATAATAGAAAGTTTGCTACCTCTTCATAGTTATATAATTGAAAATAATTATTTATGAAAACTTTTTATCCTGTACACTTATTAACATAAAGAGATATTCTATAGTGTATTGTTACAATCAACTCAAATATATGGTTGTAATCAACTTCAACATTGTCTGAAGTACTAAAGTCACAATTCATCCCACTTAACTTGTTTACAAGTAAAATAGCTTCTTTATTCAAATTTCGCAATTGTACTGCTCATTAAAATATGAGAGAATAATGTTATAATAGCATATCTTTTATCATAAATATGTAATAATAATGATTTAATTATAATGAGAACGAATGGTACGGTTAGCATAGCAAATTTTCACATTCACTAAAGTAAGACACTTAGCACAGCTTAATTCCGGCCTGTCAGATTGCAGATTACTTAAGATTATCATAAAGCGTAATATCACAGCTTAGAATTATGCGTGTAATTTTAATTATAAAGGATATATAATTTATGTTGTTGCGTAATTCATTTCTAACTACTCTCAGTGCATCTTCCGGCTACTTATTTCAAATCTTATCTAACTTCGCACTGAGGATGTTATTATTTTAATGCACAAACAAAATGCAAGTCAATTCAAAGGAAAATTACTCACTTAATAACAAGAATTATTATTCATGACAAATGGAACATCTATCAAACAATGCCTTACAAATTCTAAATTTGTAAAACCTGAAAACAAGATACAGAAATTGAAGTGGGGTTATTTTAACCAATCTCATTTCGTCCAAAATTAAAGTTGCAAGAAATATTGTTATCATCTGCATACGAGTGGACAGTGGGATATTTTTAGATATAAATAAAAAAAATCTGTTGCGGCCAGCACAATACCTTCCGTCAATCCTGTGTATAATGTATAAATTCCATACATAATTTTTCTTGCAAAAGATTCTAAATTTCCAGTAAAATTATTTCATAGAAAAACTATTCAAATTGCACTTGACACTGATATCTTCTTCTTCTTTGACTTTTCCCATTCGTTAGGGGTCGCTATTTTTGCATGTTGTTCTCATTCAGTTCCTTTTCTCTCAAATCTTCCGCAATACAGTCCTTCCATCTTATCTTTGGTCTTCCTCTATTTCTTCAACATCCTATTACTAAACTATTCATTCTTGTTCCAATATAATTCTTCATTTCTCGTCATGACATGTTCAAACCAATGTAATCATATTTCTTGTATCTTTCTAGAAACTTGTAATATTAGAGTTATTTTCTTACCGTATCTTTCCGTGTTTTCCCCAACATCTACTTCAACATCCTCATCTCTGCCACATTAATTTACTTTTTATTGATACTGACATCTGTCAATTTGAATTATATGAATATATTAGCAGTTTCCATGTTTAGCATAGCTGACTGAATTATAAAATTTAATTTCTTTAAAATTCTTTAACTCTGTATCTATTGAATATGAAGTATAAAATGTAATCAAATCGTATAGAGAATAATATATTCTTTAAGTTATAATAACGTTAAATGTCAATAAATCAAATTTAACTGTTAAATCTTCAAATGAGGGTACTTCCGGTTCACCAATTATAACCAAAATATAATCAGCTGTTCTTCTGGATGTAAACTTGAGGAATACGAAAAAAATATAATTTTTGGAATCGTGGTATTGAAGTTATGGGATCCGGAACTTTTGTCACACACACACAGACACACATACATACAGACATCGTAAAAATGGTAAAATCTTATTATAGGGACCCTAAAACATGCTTATACACTAAAATCTCATCATTGAATTTTTTGACCAAAGACAATACCTTCCTTACCTAAAGGTGACGGAAGGTAAAAATGCAGCGGTTCCAAAATTGAACCGTGTGGTACACCACATTAAAATTAAAATCTGATAAAATATTTTGTGACATTCGCCACTTTCCAATATTCAAATAATGTTACCGGTTTCAGGATATTAAGCATTTGTTTACATATACAAAAGTACAATATTGACATGTCAACAAAATTAAAATAAAATAAAATGAATGCATAAGGCTAGTTATTAATACATACAGATAACGTTACGAGTATCGTTCTTAAGTCTGTTTACTTTATTCTAAAATAATAAACACGAGAAATAAAGTATATAATTTGAATATTTGCCATATTAATATATGTCAAAATAATTGTTCGGTTCATCATACTATCAAAGTAGCATTAGAAAGTTCAAAGTTCGTGAAGTAGTCTTTAGTCACGAACGGGTAAGAATATGTATCGTACAATATTTTATCTACGATAGAAATTAAAAACCCAATAAAAATAAATAATACTTTTATCTACAACTATTGAATTAAAATTACGTTATACAACCTATTTCAAATACATTATGCAAGTCATATTACACTAGTAGAATATGAAATATTCATACCGCCTTAACTAGAGAATAAGATTTTTAGGTTGCTTCATGATGTTTTATTCTCCGGATAGCTAACTGGCAGATTGCTATCAGAAACATTAAAATTGTGTTAGGGTAGAGTAATTTTTGAAAACTTGGCAACTTGGCTGTACCAATTTTAATAGAAATTTGGTTACTTTTTCGCTTGTTGTTTGATGCAGTTGTACTTTACCACAGTTTGAACGTTTAGAAAAAATGATAATTACGACTTGCAAAAATGATATATCCTTACCTAAAGATGACGGAGGGTAAAAATGAGGAAAATTAAATCATAAACAATTCAAGTTTATTTAACAATGGATGAAATGTCAGTGTCCGAATTATCTGCACCCCAATTGAGGTGCAGGTTTCATTTCCTCCCACGAAGTCCACGAGGATTATTAAATTATTCTCGAACAAGCGAAGCCGGCTGAAAGAGGTAGCTAAATAATTAATGTTTGATACAAGAGACATTCATCAACATTCAGCGAACAAATGCCGCATCATCTTGTTTTAAATTGTGCTTTATTTTGTTTCTCTCCACTCATTCTTTGCTGATTTCCCTTTTTTGACGTGGACGTGACAGAAGAGGAAATCAAATTAAGGAATGGATTGATATTACCCGAGAATTAGGGAAATTTACATAATTGCTCTATATGACAGGTTTATTTGGATAGTTTTGTAGAAATATTTGGATTTGAATAATTCTATTATCAAAACTCACGCGAATACTTTTGTTTTCTACAAATTATGGATATTATCTATATTTGAAATAGTTTGAAATTCTTTGAATATAATAAGAAATTATTATTATTCATCTATGGTTTAATGCAAAAACAACTATTGTCCATATTTCGTTATTTAAAATCTACAATATTAATTCTTCATTGATCTATTTAAAGCACCTATTTGAGAAAGTACATGTTATATTTTTTCAATATTGAGATTTTTTCAGATTTGAATTCTACGAAGGTAAACATATCTTTGTGTGAGAAGTAGTATATATGTTAGAGTTAAAGTATACATTTCAGTCAGTGCATACACTGTCTAGTTCATGGATGCTTCCACTAGCTGTTTTAGTGAAAGTATAAATTATTGCGTTGCCCACGCAACATGCCCACCCAACAATCTAGGCGTATAAATTTTATAAAAAGAAACAGACAGAAACAATACCTAACGCACAGAACTCGGATTTGGGTAGACAGCGACAAAAGAAGGTGTATACACTAACTAGTCAATGAATACATTAACTAGATAAAGTATTCACTATATAAAATAACTGACTAAGTTGATACTTTAACTGTAGCATATACACAGCACGCTCTTGGTAGAGTAGTTAAAATTTAATTAAAGGTTTGTAAAAAAGTGGTAGTACTCGTAACATCCGTACTATGCTCTCCGAAGGCGCCACTTGTATTCCACAGGTGCCTGACGAACGCAGGGGATCGCATATTCTGATACCAATATTTATTTCAACTTATTTGCTATCTCTCTCTCTCTCTCTTTGTGTGCGCTATATTTATCTATTATCAAGATTTACGTTTCTGCTGCGATCGCGCTATTTTTAACTCGAGAAATTAGTTTTGAGGATAGAGCATCATAGTACATAGGCGCTTCTGACGACAAAACGCTAAAACTACGTTTACATTGTCGTATACGGGCAATTCTTTTGTCAAGTTAATCTCAAATACTACATATGTGTTATAAAAAGTGAAATGTATCTGAAGTTCTTAATTTGTATAGATTGTATTGAAGTAAATTTTAATCCAAAACGATTTAAAGTTTTAAAAAATATTATTATTACTTATATAATAACAAATTTAAAAATGTTATTTTATATTCGTTACAATCTATGTTTAATATAATTGCCATAAACCAAAAACTGTTCAAATCGGTTGGGCCGTTTTTGAAACTCCTTCGACAAAGTCTTCTGGGGCAATTTGTACACAACCTTGAATGTGAAACAACTGACTCTGTTTCTCTTTTGAATGTGTTAGAGCTAGAGATTAGAATATATGTACTTATATATATTTGTTTAACAAGTAAATGAGCGACAGCGATAGCAACAATTTTTCCAATATTCCACTTAAAATTTATGAAGCTACATGTAATACAACACTAAATTTACTATACAGGGTGTTTATTAAACATAGGTCAAAAATTGAAGCGATTATTCTCTGGACCATTCTAAGATGATTTTGTCCTTTGATGATTTTTGAAAAGACGCTTTGTTTCGAAGATACAGGACGAAAAGAAAATCGACAAAACCAATTTTGATATTTTTCAAATTATTAATCTAGTAACAGCAATGATGTGTCAATTTGTTGAGACGTTTGGCTGTTTGACGTGTATTTTCTGTCTATAATACTTAAACTTTTGTTAGTGAAGTCCTCTTATCATGAATAGCTATACGAACGCCGAGATGACTGACATGCATTTCATTTATGGACTTGCTGATGGCAATACATTACAAGCTAGGCGGATTCTTGCATCGTAGCTGGAGATAGTCATTTTCAACAGTACTTGTAGATTAAGAAACTTTACATGTAATTTTTGGTATTAAATGTTGTTATTGTCGAAATTTTTTTTCGCCCTGTATCTTCGAAACAAAGCAGCTTTTCAAAAATAATCTTAGAATGGTCCAGGGAATAATCCCTTCAATTTTTGTCCTATGTTTAATAAACACCCTGTATAAACAAACGTTTGACAGTTCAGTTCGTAAAGTAAATGCATCCGTAAAGTAAATTCGGACGTAAAGTAGTCTTTGACAGATGTCAAAATAAAAGTTGCCTATAAATAGTTTGGACAAACCAGCCCTGACACTATAATCCAAATATCTTACAAATGGTAACACAGTTTTTTAGTTTCAGATAATCAATGTTTCAAAAATTCATCCTATAGATTTACAGATAAAAACAATAAACCAAAAATATAGCATTCATTGTCATTGTTAGTGTTCATCTTTCATCAGAATTGAATATCATAACCCAGTTTCGTAAAAGCAATTCAGTTCTGAATCAGAGGAAAATAAATTATGCCATTAAAATTGATTAGCATGTACATTCATTATCTCCAAAACTTCTTTTTTGCCGTGATAGCTCACACGAACTAGGTACATGCACTATTTATTATTGTCTGATATCTATTGCATGTTGGCCACACTGCGCTTGTATTGAACGTTTTTGTATGGTTTGATGTATTAGCTTTAAAATTTCTCTACTCATGTTACTATCTAGTAAAAAGGTTTCTTCTACAATGCAACTCGTCGTATCCACTACACTCCCAGGATTTGAATCATTGTTTTTCTGGCTAGTGACTAAATAGAATATAAGGTAGCGTGGATGTCATTGTCCAAGCAAAAAGAATACAACTTGATGGCGTCGTGTTTTAAAACGAAATGATATCAATCAAAGTAATCAGAAATCTATACAAGCTATTTTGTTATTAAGTTTTTTGTTTGACCTACATAGACATAGATTTTTTATATGTTGTGAATAATAAAATGCATGTTGTAATGTCTACTTCATTAGTTATCTAGATTTTCTATAATGCTTTGAAGATAATCAAAACATTTTCATTATTATTTCCTAGTTTTTCTGAAAGAGATTTACTAGAAATAAACTTTTATGATTGGTTAAATGAGGTGTCGTTAATGTTAGACACTGTAACTATGGTGATGTATATGCCGTACCATCCAGGCACTTTAACTTAATTATTTTAGGTAAAAAAATCTGTTGTGAGCAGTACTTTAATTTTTGGTTACATATGTATTGTATTTAACATTTCTTGTATGTCTACACACTACAACAAAAATTGTATTTATACCTATTCTTTATATTTAGATTTTTTAATTTTAAATTCATTCAATAACATGGGAGCAGTCATGTGACTTTGTTCGCCTCGACAAGCAGATATGGGGGCCCGTGTCAGAATGACAGATAGTAATTATGTATATAGAGTGGTTAATTTGTCACCAGGAGAGTGGAATTTACTTGTCGATGAAAACAAACCATATAGAATTGGAAAATTATGAAATTTGAAATGAAAAATCATGACATTATACATTTATGTAGGTGTCTTTCTGACACGGGCCCTCATATTTGCTTGTCGATGTGGCACGAGATATTGTCAAATATGTTATCTAAATAAATCAAAGCTTTTCTTCTTGAACCTTATTTTAAAAATGAAAACAAATTAGAAAACGGTGAAGTATTCTTCTTTATTATCTTTTCTCCTTAAAATTACATTTCAAGATCAATTTTGACAACTTGACTTTTGATTAAAATAATGATGAGGCATACGTTTCTCTGTTCATAGCCTACTCCGAGTTAGGTTTTATATTGAACACAGTATACATTACATCCAAGGTGGGATATGCTTCATTCATCTACAACATATAACAAATGACGATATAAAACCTAAATATAGCCACTATGGGTGTTTAATTCGTGTTCACTATAGATCAACCAACAATCATTTCTCATTTTGTAGTCGTTTGAATTCTAAGTATTTAGAGTAGAAAAATTTATTTAAAAAAATGGAAAATCATTATTTTTGAGTAATAATTTATAAACAATGGAAAATTTGATTTCTTAATTAACCTAAGTTTTCCACAGGCTGGTGACCGGCAGAGTCGAACATAGGACTTAACATGTAGAATCAGACTTTCCTAATTTCCTGCTTCCCTAATTATTTTAGGTAAAAAAGCTTCAAATAAAACTTATAGAGCAGGGGTGGCCAAGGTCCTTGATAGTCCGAGCCATTTTTCAACATTTGAAATTTTTCACGAGCCGCAATTAAATATGTATTGAGAAGGTATGCAAAAAAGGTATTAAAAAAATTTTTTTTACAGGAATTATATTTATTGAAAACATATAAATAAAAGTACAAAATATGTGTATTGAATTTAAATATTAAAAATTAAACACTTTTATTTTACTTCTCTTGATAATTCTTTAATTTGGTAAATAATTGGTGACAGCACTTCTCAGTAATTCTTTGAGATGCTGGTTAGTTAATACTGATCGGTGTTTGGATTTCACGAATTTTAAAGTGGAATAAATTAATTCATATAAGTACGTTGTTCCGAATATTGAAATAATTCGACAAGCAGCCTTTTTTAATTCAGGATACTTCGATTCAGGTACAAATTTCCAAAATTCAGTAAAAAATAGTAATTTTTTAAAATATAATAGCACAAAAATGAAAAGGGAACTCGGGTACATTTATCGAGAGCCACAAATAAACCTTCAAAGAGCCGCATGTGGCTCGCGAGCCGCAGGTTGGCCCCGCCTGTTATAGAGCATAAAATTCTCCATCTGCATTTTGTATGCCTTCCAACGACAGAAATTAGGTATGAAAATGACGAAAATCATCTCAAAAATAGCAATAGCCATGGAATTGAGACAAAATATATAATAAATGTCTAACGGTTTATCTGTCATGTTAGGGTAATTTATTTTTATTAGGAATTATTTATAATTTCTGTTTCAGTTAATATTTTCTTCACTAATTTCTGCCGTTACAAGGCACACAAAATTTGCTTATTGATTCAGATGCATAATTTTATGCCCTACAGCTTTTATTTGAAACTTTTTTACCTAAAAATAATTAGGGAAGCAGGAAATTAGGAAAGTCTAATTTTACATTTTGAAGTCCTACGTTCGGCTGTGCCGGTCACTATCCTGTATATTACTTGGCGATACTCTATACTACGAGTATATGTTGTGTGGGTACATCCCACAATTTTACTATCAGCAAAATAGCAACATGGTGTAACGAAATCGAAAAAAGAGCGTGTTCCCCTATAACTCTTTAATTATCGCTATTCACGTTTTAATAGTTTTATTCGCCATGTCGCCAATTATAAGCCCGAGAAGTTCGCTCGGCTGGAGTATTTTTGCGCAGCAGTAATTGCAGACGTGTTGCTGTAGTAATTATTTGCTTTTATCCCTTTGGCTCCCCTTGCTACTTTGATCTGCTGGAGCCAAGTGTTTGGAAGGAGTTGAGTTACCAATCGATGTGATGTTTGCCGCAAACCCGGGAAAATGAACGCTGGCAACTTTATATTAACTTGCTTGCCACACATGGCAAGAATAAAAAGAATATTGTATACTGTGATGACGAATCAATGTAATAATGTAAGCACTTTGGGAACTTGTTTGTTCAAATGATAATTTTGTATTTATAATTACGTTAATATAGAGCGGCGGACAAAAATACAGTGACTTCTTATAATATTGTAAAGATGGCATAGTCATAAAAACTTATGGACGTTAAATATGTAATTTAAAAGTATCGTACTAAATTTCACAAGTACTTATACAGGCTGGTGACCGGTACAGCCGAACATAGGACTTTAACATATAAAATCAGACTTTCGTAATTTTCTGTTTTCCTAATTATTTTAGATAAAAAAAATCTGTTGTGGCCAGCACAATACCTTCCGACAATCCTGTTTATTATGTTTAAATTCCATACATAAATTTTCTTGCAAAAGATTCTAATTTTCCAGTATAATTATTTCATAAACAAACTATGCAAATTTCCCATTCGTTACGGGCCGCTATTTTTTATTTTCTTCTTCCACTCATTTCTGTTTTGCGTGTCGTTCTCATTCAGTTCCTTTTCTCTCAAGTCTTCCGCAATACAGTCCTTCCATCTTATCTTTGGTCTTCCTTTGTTTCTTCAACCTTTTATTACTAAGCTATTCATTCTTCTTCCAATATATTCTTCATCTTCATGACATGTTCAAACCAATGTAATCGTCTCGCTTGTATCTTTCTAGAAACTTGTAACACTACAGTTATTTCGTTACCGTATCTTTCCGTGTCTTCCACAACATCTACTTTAACATCCTAATCTCTGCCACATTAATTTACATTTTATTGATCTGACATCTGTCAATTTGAATTATATAAATATATTAACAATTTTCATGGTTAGCATAGCTGGCTGATTTATAAAATTTAATTTCTTTGTAATTCTTTAACTCTACTCGTATATCTACTGAATATGAAGTATATAAAATGCAATCAAATCGTAGAGAGAATAATATATTCCTTGAGTTATAATAACGTTAAATGTCAATAAATCATATATAACTGTTAAATCTTCAAATGAGGCTACTCCCGGTTCACCAATTATAACCAAAATCTAATCAAAAAATTATAATTTTTGGAACCGTGGTATTGAAGTTATGTAAACCGAAACTTTCGTCACACACACACAGACACACGGACACACACACATACATACATACATACATACATACATATACATACATACAGACATCATCGTAAAAACGGTATAATCGTATTATAGAGACCCTAAAACATGCTTATTCATTAAAAACTCATCATTGCATTTTTTGACCAAAGACAATACCTTCTTTACTTAAAGGTGACGGAAGGTAAAAAGCTTCAAATAAAAGTTATAGAGCATAAAATTCTGTATCTTAATTACAGAAATTAGGTATGAAAATGTCGAAAATCATTTCAAATGTGTTTGAGGCCAAAAAGTTGAATTCTTGCACAGATTCTGCACTAATAATATATGATGTGTCATCTGCAAATTGACATAATTTGAAAAAAATATAAATGAAAAGATACTACGAGTATAAGTTTTAAAGCAGCCACGAAAATCTTACACCCTTTGGAGTAATATTAACAAATTTCGGATAAACTAATTTAAAGTTTCTCGGGGTTGATACTCGAAATCCCTTGTTGGAAGTGACGAGTGAAACCTAACGTCAACCCGTCGCTGAAACTCGAAACTGCAAAATAACTCATATTTTAAACCCAGTCAAAAGTTCAGGTCAGTGCGTACCATAAAAGCGTTTACAGAACCGTAACGGAACTTTTGCAAAGAATAAACAATTTTGTTTATTTTTGCGCGTGGCAGGGGTTGTTAAAACTTTCCTTCACTTCCAAACACGTTTTTTTAAATTTTCTGTGGAAATGCTGAGGTGCAACACTTCGCTGCAAGCGCAATGGAAAACTAATCAAAGGAAAAGGCATAAATTTCAATTTTCCTTTATATTTTAGATTTATATTAACCCTTTCGCGACGACTTTATTTTTAAAAAAATTGCTCTGAAAAGACTATTGGGTCATATATGTTTCATTTAAGCTACAAATGCAATTTAAATTACATTGCGAGCTGTCCAAATCGTACATGTAGGTCTAGTTTTGATATTTACGGTGTTTGAGTCAACATTTTTCTGCAGGTTAGTAGAATACTACGGCGTTTGTCTGCGTACCTACACTACACGTGCAGTGCAAGTATTCAGATGTGTTTCTATGTGTGAGTTGATTGAAATTCGCCATTTTATTTTATAAATTAATGTAATATGGATCGTTAAGTGATATAACATATTTTTATTATATTTTTATACGAAATTTCATGGAACGCGCAGTTTTGTGATTTCGGTACACCAGTGTCCCAATAGTATTTGAAGTCGATTAATTTTATAATGATTATATAATTTTGTCCCATGTCTAATGACCTTGAGAAATTAGCGAACAATTTATCCGATGTAAAGTCTGTACATTAACCCTACGAAGATAGTGGATCAAAATATGAAGTATAAGATACTTTGATATTTTTGTAATATCTAGTCATTATAATAAAACCGAAGCCATATTTTTACCTCTCGCTAAGAGAGGTATTGGATTCATGCTAAAAATCGCATATCCAGATTTTATTGAATAAGCACGTTTTAAGGTCCCTACAATCCGATTTTAACATTTTTACGATGATGTCTGTGTGTGTGTGTGTGTGTGTGTGTGTGTGTGTGTGTGTGTGTGTGTGTGGATGTGTGTGTGTGGGATGTTGGAAGGACGGTTACTCAAAAACTATAAGACTTAAAATTTGTTTAACAACGTATTTCCCAATCGGACATTCATGGGAAGATCTGAAAAGGTTTTGGTAACAATTGGACAACCGGAAATAGAAGATTCTTGAAAAAAAATCTTCTAAATATTATTTTTTGAAAATTTTTCTTGATAATATTAAAGAAAAATAAATTCTCTTTCTGATACATTTAAATATTTTTATATATATTTTATAGATTTAGAGATAAAAGGAATATAATATATAAAATAATGTTGTAATTAATTTTACAACCGAAAGGATGCCATGAAAAATAGTTGCAAATTTAAATTATTTGTAACTGACAGATAAATGTCAGTGTCAGAAATAATGAGTAATGAAAGAAAAATGTATTTGGAGAATCCCTTAATTCTTGATCTGTGACTATTATGGAGATGACAAGTCTAGGTTGAAGGACTTAAATTTGTTTCAAACATTATGGGACAATGTACACCAGTACTGTAGACTAGAGTAACTTTGAATTGCGAAAAAGCTATCAAATTCTTCTCAAGTAAGTTGTAAATATTGACAAAATTACACATCGATATAAGAATAATCGGAGTGCAATCTATCCGTCACTTTATTAAAGGGAATTAAGGTTATTTAGATATAACAAGTATGAAAAAATAAAATGTAAAAGAAGATATATAAGAATAGATGCACAATCCAGATATATACATTTTAGACCGCCCAAAATTAATGTTTTTACTAGAAGAATATGAAGAGAAAGTAAACAAGGTTGTTCGAATTGAAAATTGCTGTTACCAGCCTAATATTTATATATGGTAAACTCTACTTTGTAATTTATTGTAACATAATTTATGGTAAAATATCTTTATGTTGAGACATGCTATTATTGAATAATAAAGAAGTTTATACGTCATAGATTTATATGAATATATTATTTGTATTTATAAAAATAATCTTTGCTTTATGCATACAGCCAGGTAAAATATACGGCGAGAAGTTATGTGCTGGCCACATCAGATTTTTTTTTCTCATTTTGATTCCTGTGACATCATTGTACTAATGGGACATATATGTCCCATGGCAAAATATATGCGTGGAAAATAATTATATCCATGCCAAACTATTCCGTACATTTAGTAACATTAAATTATATAAAAATAATAATAAAAAGTGCAATATGAAAAAGTCGTCTTTTCGGGTATCAAGTTTTCATGGCACATATATCACCCATTAGTCGCGAAAGGGTTAAGTTATATTGTTGCAATCAATGTTTTCCATTGTTGTAATCAGACTTTTTCATTATTATAATCAAATTCTTTCATTGTTGTAATCAACAAAAATGCACTAGCCCACGTGTAAGTTTATGAACGCTGAATTCATTTCATTTCTGATACTTTTCTTTGTTTAATTCTTGCAGGGTTTTCCATTTTATATTCACTTTGTATCTTTGACGCATCCCTAACATTCCATTCCTTCCTCCAAATAAATAGTCCCGGCTAAGGGTTTTCGTTCCAGGTAATTCTTCTATCTTTCTCCGAACTTCAGCCCTTATTCTTTTCACTGTTCGTCTTGGCCTTGACACAAGATGAGATAAGATTTTTTTCTACCAAGCGTAAACATTTTCCCTTACGCCTTAGGTACCTGTTTTTTGCCTCTTCGACCAGTGTTTTGATAAGGTAGTTGGTAAACCTATTAAATAATAGGATAATCTGCTGATAGATTAACTAGTAATGGTTATTGATAATCGATTTTTTGCAACGAGGCAGAAGTAATAGATAGTTATCAAATCTTCTACTCATATATTACACACGAATCACCTATTTGAGAAACCAGTAAAGACAAAAAAGCATGAATTTCAGGAGATACAAAAAACTGTCAAAGAAGATTCTGTAAATTATGCCATACGATAAATAATAATTATGTAATGATTTATACATAAAGATTTAGAGAAAATCTATTTACTTTTCACACATTGTAATGTGTGCATAAAGTATGTTCCTTACGCACGATTGTAGAAAAAAATATATGCGTGGTAATCATTGGCATGTTTATAGCGAACAAAATGTAATTCTTAACTGTGAAAAACACGATGTTTACATGCTTAAAAGAGGTGGAAACTAGTAGCTGTGGCTATAAAATTATTACAAATTATCTTTGAAAAGTGCTTCCGATTCTATCGTGAGATAAGATCCAAATATTTTGTGCGGTAGCAAAAGAATGACCATAAATTTGTAGTCATGAATATAAATTTTCAAATTAACATGACATTAAGTTAAACGATGCAATAAAATTTAATTAATATAATGCGTATTCTAATGAATGCGCATAAATATTATTTTCATTTATACGAAATTCAGATGAATTTTTGGTTCACTTTTTCTTCAAGAGATTGCTTCTCTTTAGAATAGTACTGTCTTCCCGCGTAAACTAAATATAGTTTGTTTCAAGATATTTGCAAACATACCTGCTTCGACTTACGCAGCGGGTGGTTTCTTAAATGGGTTTGATGGGTAAAATGACAGGGTTGTAACAAATTATTTGAAATCCAGCATACGAAATATTTGTTCTGAATTTAATGTTTCTCTTGAAATTTAATTATTTGATGTAACTCCATGTCAATTCGCCTTACAGTGGAATAATTCACATTCTGCCGTTTTTTTTTAAATAACAGTATTATCACTTTCGCTACTTTTTAAAGAGTTGTATACATTTAACACAATTTGTTTACAGCAGTCCGATAAGTGTGCAGGTTTATGTTTTCTGCTTGTCTCGTTAGAACACCTTTATTCGACAAAACTGAAGTTTTTTTTCCCATGGTCGCCACATTTTTTTCTATAATTTCGTCTGAATTTGCACAACCGCAACTGAACAAGTCAACAATTGAATGACATTACACCAAATTTTCACAAATTATAAATACAAGTACGTATAGTAATTAACGCGATTTTAAGAAAGTGGCGTTACAAATTTTGCTAATCCTCCCCTGACGCATACGAACATTTGTACCATGATGTTTTGCGGTGTACCGAGTCATTACCAAGGCAGGTAGATTTGCAAATATCTTGAAATACACTATACCTCATATTGTACAAGGTATAATTATACTTTATTTTACAGTGCCGCTTCGTAGGCGTATTTGTGCTTTGTGATAGTTATATTTCAGCGCCCCCAATAATGTATAAATTGCAAATTATCACACTTTGTAATCTATACTTTTGAATTCGCGAAAAATGCTACATTTAAAATATTGATGAAATTTTCTTTGTTAAATTCATTCTTGTAATCAATATATCTAAAATGATTTGTTGTAATCAAAAAAATTACAAGTATTGTGTGCAATATAATAACGCCAGAAAATTATTTGTTTGATATTTCTTTTACTTTAATTTCTTGTAATTTTCGTAAATAATTAAATAAAAAGATTCGTGCGAAAAGTAGTCATGAAAAATAACCTCCACTTCTTTTACGTCGGAATACATTCAGCACGTCATTTATGGCCATAGGAAAATAGTTTGTCCACCACCTATGATATAAAAGTATAGGCATATTAAAATCTATGTATAGTACATTTTTTGAAAGATGTCCGATCAAGGTTAATTCGTTCGTGATACAGATGACCTTGATTGGACATCTTTAAAAAAAATACTGTACTCGACGTCACATTCTGTTTCAGATCACGTGACTTTTTCAAAATATTAGTAAAGAAAGCAGTGCAGTAGATAATTAAATAATTATAACTCTACGACATACGTCATTATAATTTGTAGTGTGTTAAAATTATGTCATCATTTACGTATATATGTATTTATACAGACATACGTCAAATAATATTTTTTTTTAACATGAAATGTTGTTAAGCTACTGCTACTGCTGTATAAAGTGCTGTGTATTTTTTCTTCGAATAAATGACCTTGAATAGTCATCTTTCGTGCATCTAACTACATTGATATTTTTCACATTTTGTAACCTATACAATATTGTAATTAATTTTTGAATTTAAGGGAACTAAAATAAATTTCTATAAAATAAAAAATCTAAATTTCAACAATTAAAATGAGTTGTGAAGGGTGAAGAATTTGATTACAATAATGAAAAACAATCGAATAAGTAAACAGCATAAAATTCATATCAAAAATCAACATATTTTTATAATAATAAAAACTAAATACACGACACTACTGAATTTGATAGAATATGCGGAGCTAAAATTAGCATTTTACATTCATACAATTCGTAAAAGACCTTGATTGGACATCTTTAAAAACAATTACTGTATTTGGTTTATTTTATGCTATTTCAATTGTTATAAGCAAATGAATTTAGTTTAAAAGATTCCATTGTATTTCTAAATTCAAATCACATGAAGACATTTCTTTAAAATGATAGCATGATTGCAAAATATTATTTTAGATAGATTTGAGGTCGTACTTTTCAGAAATAATAACTATTTCAAGTTGTTTTCCTTCTTTTAATAACAATAAGTAGCCAAATCTTCCCGTGTAAACTAAATATCTTATATATACAAGTAGTAATAAGGTATTTGATTCTACAGTGACAGTCCGTAAATAAACACATTGCGATTGTTGCAAATTATGTTTATTTTGTGTTATATCTAGGTATACCTACTCGAAGTCCTGACATTATTCTAAGCAGGTTATGGTTTTTGTACGTTGTTAACAAGTGAGTGACTTAAATAGCACATGTGTTTTGTTCAGTTAGGCTGTTGGGATTTGGGAAACCCATAGTATTCAACAACTCGTAAGTTTCGAATACTTGAGCGATAATTCATCTTTATTTTACGAGCTACAGAGACAGATTTCTGTTTTTGTTTTGGAAGATACACAGTTTATGTTACCAGTTCTAGAGCTGACAGGAGACAGAGAAAAATGTTATTTGTATGCTCCAAGTAGTAGGTCTACAAGTTAAATGTTTTCTTTTAAATGTTCAGAATTGTTTTGGACCTTTTTCAAACATTAGTAGATTAAAGTTAACAAAGATAATTCAAATAAACATATTGCTGATATTTTATTTTATTAAAAGAAATATCTAACTATGAAAACATAACGATATAAATTATAACATATAATCCAAGGTTTTAATTGCTTAAAGTTGCAAATCAAAGTATTTCATTAATTAGAGATCAGTATTATCATATATCATAACCTTCACATAACCATGAAAGTAACTAAAGACGTGAAGACCATATATTGGTCTTCAGTAAATATGAATAATATTACAATACATCTTTGTCATTTTAACGTAAACACATCTATATGTATTCAAGTAGCAATCTTTCCAAACGATGATAAAAGCAATAAATAAAAATGTAAAAATCCTACCTTGTCACCATCCATCAATTGTCTCATCGGTGGATTAGTTCTTACGCCGATTTCCAAGTACACACTCATTAATAAAACTAATAATTAGTTTTCTTGGTCGTTAAACTAATCAATCACGTTTAGAAATCACACATACATCACTATTTGTCACTAATTTAATGCACATTTTGATGAAGAACAAATAAAATGACATTAATAAACAACTGACGCGTACTGCAAATGACAAGTGAAAACTAAGCGTGCTGCCATCTGGTAATTGTTTATTGAAACATTAGCGGCAAATTTAAAGAATTTTTAAACATATAAAACCTATTATTTTTCATAGAAAAAATGTTTGTTGCATAATTTTATGATGTATTCGTGTCTAGCACAGTACCTCCCGCCAATTTAATTGTTGTATTATCATGTATAACACAATAATAAATGTAAATATTATATAAAATTAAATTTGTTTTGAATATTTCAAAAATAGATGGAAAAATCAATTTACCCATGATCTTAGGGGCACATTTGCTAGGGAGGAATCAATGGGACAACCATAATAATAGCGATTATTGAAAATAGGTAACAATTCTGGAAAACCTATAACGGAAAATGGCTTATCTAGAATTTTAATGGTATAATTAATAAATATTGACGTAGTATAATGGAACATTTAATTCTGAATAATTTTCTTCAAATAAACTTTTTTTTAAAATAAATAATAAAGCCAAAAATTAACGTTTTATTTATCAATAAATCCAATACAATATCAGTTATCAGTATATTGTATAAAATTATAAACAATCACTGACATTTGTTAATATTTATATATGTATTTTCAGAAATTAATATCACAAAACTAAGGCATTAAATCGAAAAAAGTTTCAAATAAGATTTACTCAAAATAATATATTTTAGTTATTAATATATTAATTCTATTTATTTAGTTTTTGTCTGTATAGATTTAAATGCATACATAAATAAATCATTTTCTCAAAAAACAAAATATGAATTAAATAAATTATGAGCTAAAACATATGTAAAATTAAAAAATAATTTAAGTTTATTTAAAAAATTTCTTTGTATAAACTTTTCCCTACATATAATAAACAAATTTTAGTTCTAGTTATTATCTCTGAAACGGAAGCGAAAATAAAGAAAAGCTTCAACAAAACTCCCCTATATTTTTAATTATAAAATAATTTCTATATAACAATTTTTGTCGAAAAGTCGCTAGTTTAGCCAGAAAATGAGTTTTCTCGAATTTGTTAATCCAAAACGAGATTACTACTGCAATCTATGATGATTATTATAAACTATTTTTTAATGTTTTGTTGTAACAAAGTACGTTGTTGTATCGTGTAAATAGGAGAAAATCAATAAAATCGACAAATCGATTGACCAATCAGATTCAAAGAAATGTGCAAATGGAAGACGCGGGATAAAAAATTGTTTAAACATATGTCAGTTGACTTGTTAATCAGCTGTTCAGATAAAAAAGAGTTAATTTTGTATATTTTAAGCCAACTAATACATAATTTGACCCGTAGATTCTGAAAATATTATTGTGAAATTAGAATTTAACTTTTTACCCACTTGATGGTGTGATATTTCGTATTTAAAAATAAATGAATATATAAATTTGATATCTCGAGTTCAGAATTTATGAATCGAAATGTTTAATGCTAGGCCTACGTTTATAATGCATTTGTAACAAAATTATGAGTAGATATGAAATATTATACATAGATTTCAATAATTAAGAAGCCGGGGGTGCATCTCTATCTATTTTTGTTTAATTCTTATGTATTTTTATTAAATAATTATTAATTTTTAGTTTTTTATTAAAATAATCGTACAAAATTTAATATGGACATATATTTCTATATGTATAATTTTATCATTCAATACTGATAACTATGAATAAACTTATTTTCACTTTCAATTTAGACTTAAGTTTACTTTTAAGTGTCATGTATACGTTTATAATTTTATAAGTATTTTATTATGTTTAGTGAATCAGGTTTTATAGATCAGCCACAACACGTTTTGGATTTATCTAACCTCACAAAGAATGAAATTTATTTGTTATTTTTTAAACCAAATTGTAACATAACCTAACCATTACTAGTATTGTTTTATTGTTTAATCCTGGTTAAGCAATATCTGTAAAAGTTAAAATATTCGGGTTTGGAAATTTTCATGTGTTCAAAACTAGTTCTGGGCAAAATTTTCGCTTCCGCTTTTGGGCTGTAAGCTGTAATAAAATATAATTCCACTTCGGATCTAATATACTCTTGTATTCATTATTTTTATAACAAAATATTATGGTAAATAAATAATAATTACAACAAATACTTCTGTTTTAATACAATTGATACATAAAATCATATAACAATCAATATTTCAACAATTTATTAACTCAAAATAAATAAATTTAACACTTTTATACTTAACAGCTAATTAACAATCAAATGACGTTTGTTTAAACAATGTTTTATCCCGCGTCGTCCATTTGCAAGCTTTTTTGAATCTGATTGGTCAATCGATTTGTCGATTTTATTGATTTTCTCCTATTTACACGATACAACAACGTACTTTGTTACAACAAAACATTAAAAAATAGTTTATAATAATCATCATAGATTACAGTAGTAGTCTCGTTTCGGATTAACAAATTCGAGAAAACTCATTTTCTGGCTAAACTAGCGCTTTTTCGACAAAAATTGATATATAGAAATTATTTTATAATTAAAAATAAAGGGGAGTTTTGTTGAAGCTTTTTTTTTATTTTCGCTTTCGTTTCAGAGATAATAACTAGAACTAAAATTTGTTTATTATATGTAGGGAAAATTTAATACAAAGATTTTTTTTAAATAAACTTGTATTATTTTTTAATTTTACATATATTTTAGCTACTAATTTATTCTATTCATATTTTGTTTTTGATAAAATGATTTATTTATGTATGCATTTAAATCTCTACAGATAAAAACTAAATAAATAGAATTAATATATTAATAACTAAAATATATTATTTTGAGTAAATTTTATTTGAAACTTTTTTCGATTTAATGCCTTAGTTTTGTGATATTAATTTCTGAAAATACATATATAAATATTAACAAATGTCAGTGATTGTTTATAATTTTATGCTATAGATGGCCATACTGATATTGTGTTGGATTTATTGATAAATAAAACATTAATTTTTGGCTTTATTATTTATTTTTAAAAAAAGTTTATTTGAAGAAAATTATTCAGAATTAAATGTTCCATTACACTATCTCAATATTTATTAATTACACTAAAATTTTAAAATTTGGAATAATCCTAATATCACTTTTTATTTTCATGGTTAAAAAAAAATCCTTGCATATAAAAAACTGTTGTAGCTTGCGAATTTACCTTGCCCTTCATTCCAGTGTTATTATTATTTTAAATAATTGTATTTAAAGCTTTTTAAAAATATTTAATAACAATTGTCTAAAAGCTGTTATGAATCTAATAAAATATTTTGAGAGAAGTTACTTTTGTGCTTATATAATAAACTTGAATGCTTTTAGAAGAATAGTAACCGGTCTCTTGTGCATTTGCTGTCAAATATCTCGCCATTTGCAAGTATTTAAAAATGATTTCCTTCTTTAATGAAGTTTCCCCGATGATCTGATCTTGAGTCTATCCTCTCGGAGTGATCAAAGTTGAATCTGTGGAATTGCTGGATGCATTACCGGGGCCACTATCGAAAAGTCATTTGCGAAGTTGGGAATCGCAGTCGCGCTGCCGGCAGTTGCCAACGAGTGGTTAACTTACTCGCCGATGGAGTCCAGCAGACATGCGATCCGAATGAGAAATCACCGCAAACTTAGCTGGGATACTCCCAACAGGACTAGAAGACAGGGGGTTGTTGTATTCCGAGTGGAAGAAGGAAATTAATAATATTGTTCTTGGAAGATTTGTGGAAGTTTTTCTCGGTACATTTGGAAAGAATTGTAGTTTTTAATAGAGTAGCAAATAATGACTTTGAAAACACTAAAATGTTTTTTTTTTACTGATTTAATATGAAGTTGCCAATTCCTCTTTTAAAAGGACTTTGCCAAGGCCAACGAATTCACATGACTAAATTAACATACCTATAATTAAAATACATATTTAATTAAATAATATATATATATATATATATATATATATATATATATATATATATATATATATATATATATTAAATGTACTCGTAACTCCCAAAAAATCTTCCAGTAATGTAAAAATGCTAATTTTTAATACTGACATTTTGCATTTATCTGTCTATTACAAACATTTAAATCAACTGTTTTTTAGGCAACGCGATTTATTACAACAGATTATTCTATATTATTATCTCCAAACCTATACGAGATATAATAAAAAAATTAAATGTGTCAGATTGAGAATTTAATTATATTTATTATTTGTAGTAATAAATTTTCAAAAAATAATATTTAGAATGTTTTATTTTTAGATACTACCACTTCCGGGTGTTCAATTGTTACCAGAACCTATGTAACTCTTCCCATTACTGTTAGATTGAGGAATCCGTAGTTACACAGGTCTTCTAGAATTCGAGAAATCGTACCTCCAACAACCTCTCTCTCTCTCTCTCTCTCTCTCTCACACACACACACACACACACACACAGACATCATCGTAAAAATGTTATAATTGGATTCAAGGGACCTTAAAACGTGCTTATATTAGCGAGAGGTAAAAAGGAAATGTCCGACGAAGATGTTACATTTTTAAAATAATTTTTGATTCCATGTTCGCTGAAAGTCCTGCGATGAAAATCAAATAAAATGTATAAAGGACGTCCAACAGAGTGCAGCACTCATGCAACCAGAGACAGTGATTCTATTTTGAAGTATGGTGGTCTTTGTATTCGTAAATGAGGAGATTTTTATCGTTTTATGTGAAAGTGAAAAAAATAAACTGTTATATTTTAATTCCTAAAATTTTGTTTCGAAATAAATCACTCGATTGTAACGCTCGCTACCCTCGCGCTTCAAGTTGCGAGCGCGAGCAATAATGATACACTTTACGCTCTTGTATACATAAACAATTAAGTACAGTACTAAGTACTAATTTCCAAAAGTATTATAAGTAAAGTATTGTAAATACTGGATGTATTTAAAGAAATACTTCCAGTACTTTTACTTAAACTTAAAACTTAAAAAAAAGTAGTTCGCACTTCGGCGAGTTCACCTTACCTTATTATAATTAATGTACATCTGTGAGTTATTGTAATTTTCTATTCCGTACGTTACTAATAAGTCTAAGCCAAAACGCATCTCTTAGTCAATATCTTTTAAATATCTTCCCATCAGTGGATTCATTAATATTACCGCCGTTTTGGTTTCAAATAGCATGCATTTCATCGCCGTCGTTTTTATCCAAACTGATAATATATCCCACGCTTTACGATCATTACTCAACGCTAGAATATACGCAGAAAAGATAAAGAATCTCGTTTCTGAATATTCATAATTTTGCTCTTGATTTGTAAGTATTGAACAATGAACTTCAAACATGTGGAACTATTTTTAAGTAGAACATCTGTCAATCTAATTATGTAATAAGAGGGTTCTGGCAGCAGAAAGAGCCAAATCGGATTTTTGAACTTGAAGTTTAGATTAAGTTTGCAGGATGAATTTATACAAATGAATTGCCAAACTGCGTGGTTTAATGCCAATTTGCAACAAGTTGGATTTAATTTAAATAGATATTGCCCTGTGAATTTAATGTTACTGTTTATTTGGCTAAACGACTGTATCTAAGATTCTTGATAATTGCTCAAAAATTTCTAAGTAACGCGATTTTCACACAATTTTGAAATATTATATACACAATTATACATTATAATGAAGTTTGGCGATGGAAAAAGCTATTAATATAAATTATTGTTTATGCCAAAATAACCTTACTTCTTAAAACACTCTTATTCATAGAAGTTTCATTATAATGAAAGCATCTATTCAGTGGTAACTTGAATTTTAGGGCCCCAATGCGAATATATTTGTGAGCCCCCTGATTTACAAAAATTAAAAGCAAAAAAATCGTAATTTTTACAATATAGGGTAACATTATATTAAATTTTTTACGTATTTTACATTTTCATTATTGTAATCAACTTTTCCTTGTTGTAATGAAGTATTTCGTTTTTATAATAAAAAAAATCTGTTGTGGCCAGCACAACACCCGTCAATCCTGTGTATTATGTATAAATTCCATACATAAATTTTCTCTTGTATCTTTCTAGAAACTTGTAACACTAGAGTTTTCTTACCGTATCTTTTCGTGTCCTCTCCAACATCTACTTCAACATCCTCATCCCTGCCACATTCATTTACTTTTCATTGATACTGACATTTGTCAATTTGAATTATCTGAATATATTAGTAATTTTCATGGTTAGCATAGCTGGTTGATTTATAAAATTTAATATTTTTATAATTATTTAACTCTATATCTATTGAATATGAAGTATAAAATGCAATCAAATCGTATAGAAAATAATATATTCTTTAAGTATAATAACGTTGTGTAATAAATCGTATTTAACTGTTAAACTCTTTAAATGAAGCTACTTCCGGTTGACCAATTATAATCAAAATCTAATCACTTGTTCTTATGGATGTAAACTTGAGGAATACGAAAAAATTATAATTTTTGGAATCGTGGTATTGAAGTTATGCGATCCAAAACTTTCCTCACACACACAGACACACACACACACACACACACATCATCGTAAAAATGGTAAAATCGAATTTTTTGACCAAAGGTGGCGGAAGGTAAAAAAATCTGTTGTGGCCAGCACAATATCTCTCGCCACTTCCGTTTTTGGTTACATAAAATAGGGCGCGAACGATCATGTGACATTGTTTAGTAATTATGTACATAGATGTCAAATTTTTCATTAAAAATTTCAAGAATTTCTAAATTTACGTAGTTAATTTGTCACCAGGAGTGTGGAATTTACTTGTTAAGGGAAATAAACCACATGGAACTGGAAAAGTCACTAAATTTAGAATGAAAAATTATGATATTTGACATCTATGTATTACTATATAGCTATCATTCTGACACGGGCTGCATATCTGCTTGTCAAGGCCAACAAAGTCTAATGTTTAATTACAATAAAGAATATTTGATTACAATAATGAAAATGGCTAATAGCTAAAGCTAATAACAAATAATAGTTTGTCGTGTTCGATGTTAATAAATGTTGGCGTCTGTTGCATATTTCGTTTCAAGAATGAAAATCGTCGTTTAGAAACATTGTCGCCCATAGACACGTGCTTAATTGCTCTTTTGATTAATGTCAGATTTTTGGGATTGATCCATACAAAATATAAACACAAATAAAAGTTACAATAAACTAAAACAGTTACAAAATCGCTTTGAAATTTACAAAGAAACAGTAACATTTGCTTATTGCTATAAATCGAAAGTATTCTTCGCATAAACCATCATGGCAGCAGTTAATTTTAGTTTGGTTTATTTGTTAAGAACGACCCGTATGCATTTGGAATCCAAGTAGTGAGTTACTAAACATATCATTTATTTTCTTAGTCTGCAAACATTTTCCACGTGCTACGATTAGAAAAACCCGCACGTGCTGCCAATTCACAGGCGGGATGGCGGGAAATTTAAAACGCCCCAGTAGTTATGTATTAAATTCTATTTAAACATTTAGTTTTGTACAATGTACGCTAGACGGCGTAAGGCGTAAGCCCCGTCTGGAAATTTTAATAAGGCAAGGCAGAGACACGAGTTTTGGCACCGACAACTCCAAGTTTAAATTCTGCAGGCGATATGTAACGTGGAAACATAAACGCTACGCTGAATCCTAGATTCACCCGCTTGCAGACGAAGACTTGTTTACTTCATTTTAAAGTTAAATCTTTGAAGGAATTGCCAACAACACTTGCATTGCATCTTTATTCAAATATATTTTCGCACTTTTTACCAATATTTTATATCAGCCAACAACTTACTTGATTACAACACTCACTTTGTTGATTACAACAATCAGTTTAAAGGAATGGTTACAATATTATAGTGTATATCGAGGACTGTATAGTACAGTAAAACATTTGTCTTCTTGAGGAACAGATTATTTCTAGATCTGGTTACTAAAGTAAATTCAACGTTATTATAAAAACGACATAAAATTATTGTTTAAACATAAACTATATGACTATAATGAATTGTTTTTTACCAACTACACTTTAACTAACCCTGAAGAAGGTTCAATGGGAACCGAAACGTCGGCATGTTAGAAAAATCATAATAAACATTGTTCACCAGACTGAAACTCCAATTATTTACCTAATCTTCTAAAATAAACTATATGATCTCTATAAAGAAAAACATTAAATTCTGTGTCATTTTTGTAAAAATAATAAATAAAATCACCTAAAATATAAATATTACACATTTCAGAACACGTTGTATTATCATTGATGATATTCTCGAGTGAAACCGAGTTGCAGAGAAATATTCTGCCTCGGTTTCACGAGCAATATCTTCGATTATTAATCATATCACGAGGTTATATTTAATGAGAGAATAGAATGAATTTTTGTAACATATTATATGTGCTGCTAACCTAACTTTTGATATACATATTCATATTGTATTAAAACATGGTACTTGCGAGTTACATTTAATATTTCGGAGTTTAAAATATTGGTATTACTTATTTATTTACTGTCACTGTCAATGTAGTAAATAAAGAAAACAAATGCCTTAGTAACGACTATAAATACGGTGTGATAATTTCTTTGTTTTTTATCTAGGGAGATTCTGAATGTTGATTGGCGGAAAACATGTCACGTGGCTAATGAATTATATTCTCGTAATATGACCCAGACCCAGTAGCAATAACAATAAAACAATTGTTTTTGACAAATGTTAGTTGTCAACGTTTTCAAATAAATTTTGACAAACAAATCGATTAATAATTATTATAAGAGCTCAGGGAAACACTGGCAAAGCCCAGAATTTTTATTTGGAACGTTTTCCGATATTTATTTATTTTGTTTTTACGCCGGCTGCGTAGAAATTAGCTGCTTCTACTCCGGCGGTGTAGAAATTAAACCTTGTGAATCAAGTCACAAAAGATGCTACTTTTATGACATTTGAAGAAAATCTTCTATTGCTTATAATTACAATTCTAGTGTAAAAAAATTAAAAGAAAAATAAGGAGTATTTTTTTACATTTTCTTTTACTTAAATAAAAATTTAAAATATGTGAAATAATCTAACTGTTTCATACATTAAAGTTGTGAACATGAAAAACTTCTATCAAGTAATTTTGTCTATTAGATTTGTTTGTTTTATTGTTTTGTTTGTGTGTATGCGGAAACCCTTTAATTCAGCCTATCGACATTTCTGGAATTCTTTCCAGAACCCAATCTAAAAATTCCTTCAATCAATTTCTCGTAACCTTCACATCATGAAGAAATATCTGACGATATCTCACGTAATTGGTGTAGTCGACCATCACGAGAGACCACTACTGTTGCGATTGCGAACGTTTCAGGGAACTGCGGTACGCACGTACGTTACTACAAATAAAAGTATTCACTACATGGTACAATTAACACTTTTAATTGCGTGCGGCGAATAGACCGAGTACTGGAAGAGAATGCCGGCAATTACCGTACCTTGCAAAGGTTTTTATTACGTGATGGATTTGACCAAAGCAATGATATTGATTAAAGGAGAAGACTTGTTAGCTACTAACAGCTAATATTGAAATTAAAACTGTACTTCATATTATTTATTACTTGATGATACATTGCAATAATTGACATATTTACTATTTACTATTTATTTATTTATAAATGTTTGGCTTCTCAACAGGAAAATTTCCCAATTAAAGAGAAAAGCTCAAGCGTTACAATTAGATACAACACATAATAATAATAATAATATGACATATAAAAACTAATAAGCAAATGTTTAGAAAAAAATATCAAAAAGCAAAACATATTTAAATGAGGAATATAACTAATAAAATTTAAGTGAGCGTTTGAAACATTGTAAACTTGTGGAAAATAAATCTGGCATATTGTAGTTGTACAAGTGTGATATTCTTAAGATGGGAGAATTTAGGATAGAATTAGTACGGCCTGAATAAATTTCTTGTTCTAGTACCATAATGGGGTACTCTGAAATGAAATGATGATAATAATTCTGGTGAATTGACAACATTATTGAAAAGTGTATGTAAGAACGCAAAGACGCTTAACTTCTTCTATTTTCTAATGACAACAATTTTGGCCTGTATGTTAGAACCTTACGATTGAGAAATTTTAAAAATTTTCGTTGATGAATCAATGTCTTGTTTGTTGCAATCAACATTGTTGTAATCAGTTATTTAGATATAATATTTTGTTAGTTTTCTCTATTATTATTTGTATTTCCAAGATCTGAATGGTCATCCTCATGTTTTCTAGCTATTCATGTACATTTCAAATGAGCATAATAAATTTGACAGCACCAACTATCCGGTGAACAAATTGCTGAGGATGTTAGGACGGCGATATGAAAAGAACATGTAGTATTAGTCTAGAAAATAAAAATAATTCCGCGAACAAAACATAATTCCGTTTGAAATAAGAAAGTTCTTGTAAATTGCACAAACTGGACTGTTGTATAAAATACACTGCAGCTCGAATTGGTCCCATGAAACCCGGGCAGTCAGATAAACATGTACCCGGGTGAGGTTTTTGCTGCAACTACGAGAATTTAAGCAATACGATACAAATACTATCGCATGTAAGACGGTCTTTTAGTCTATCTACTTGGCAGGGTTCCACCGAACCAACGACTTAAAATCTTTACACTTCCAGGGAAATGTAAGCAGATACAATAAACTGCATTAACTGTAACAAATCTGACCTTCACTAGATAACTATCTCAGAGAGAATTGTTTATAATAAACTTAAACTACTGTTGGAAACACAAACTATTTTGCTGAAATAATATACCCTATAACAGAGGAGATGAGCAATTTTTGAATAAGTGCTTCTATTATGCAAAGCTATATTTGAGCTCCCCCCCTTGCCCTTAATGTATAATTTGCAAATTATCACACGTTTTTAAACTATACTTTTGATTCTCTAAAAAATGCTGTTTTAAAATATTGATGAAATTTTCTTTATTAAATTCATTCTTGTAATCAATTCATTGTTGTAATCAACAATTTTACAATTATTATGTGCAACACAACAATGCTAAAAAGTTATCCTTTTGACAGGATATTTCCTTTACTTTTTACATCCAGCTACCCTTGGTAAGGGAGGTATTAGGGGTCATGCTAAAAATCGCATGAGATTTTGATAAATGACCACGTTTCAAGATCCATACAATCCGATTTTAACATTTTCACAATGATGTCTGTGGGTATGCAATAGTATGCAGGTTTGTGTGTGTGTGTGTGTGTGTGTGTGTGTGTGTGTGTGTATGTGTGTGAGTGTGGATCTTCTGGACACTCTAGCTCAAATACTATCAATCACAGAATTTTGAAACCTTGTATTTTCTTACTCTAATATGGAAAGAAGCCATTAAATTTTGATGTAAATAACTGGAAATTACACTTTACTAGAAGCTCAAAATAGTTTTTCTTTCAAAAATACCTAAAAATATCATTTTTCCGTCGACCGTTTATTAATAGGCTATCTTAATGTATAGAAAATTATTAATTAATGACCCCTATTAATGCATGATTTTTTTATTAATAAACGATTTATTGGGTGCGTTCACCAAATGGAACACAGCATGTATTGCTAACGCTAAGTTGTAGCAAAAAGGTAGACAGAATTAAAAGTCATGCTTTTGACACTTACTAGAAAGGTATATTCACGTAGCATACCTTTTAAAAGAATTTGAAAGAATAAAATTCCTCAAATAACATAAAAAACCGCTTTTGTAGTCTAGCATTAAGTAAACTGAACGCACCCACTGAAAACAATTGATGACAAAACTTATTGATTTTCTGACGTAAAATTTGACGTTCGGTCAACCATTACTAACCTAAAAAAATTTGTCATGGAATAAAATTAGATTTTCCATTTAAATAAGATACGGTCAACGAAAAAATATTGTAACTAACACGTGTGTTAATTGGCGATTAATGATCTCAACAATTAACTCTCGATCATTAATCGCCCTCATTAACACACTTGATAGTTAAATAACTATTTCGCGATTATGTATGTAAATGACAGATAAAAGTCACTGTCAAAAAAATAATCTTTAAAATTAATAATAGTAACGCTTTAAAAAGAAAATTGTAAATAGAACAATAGTTATATGGAAAGGAACTTAATATAAATAGTTTCCAGCATTAGTAAATATACATTTATATATAAAAAAATAATAAATATATCATCACGGCATATTATTTATTGCTGGGTGAGCTAATCTGCTTTGTAAACAGATTTTGGTAGGTAATGATGATGACTGATGATATATTGGTATCGCGTCGCCTCACGGGTACTCATTTCTGACGTGGAGAGTACACCACAGGGGTCAATTTTGTGTCTTTTAAAATTCGAAATATTTGGTGTTGGTAGGGATTGAATCTGGTTCCCCAGATTCGCGACCAGACACGCAGGCACGCGGCTACGAGACCCCATAGGAATATTTAAATTATATTTAAAAACGTATATAAAATAAAATATAATTTTAATAACAAATAAATATTACTTTCCCTAAACCACAGAATCGTCAATTCAAATCCAGAAACCAGAAATATTTATTATCGATCGTAGAAAACTTGTTGAGGTTAATAATGAAGTTTGTATTATCTTGTATGTATAGAAGTTTTAAATTGAGGTCTCAAAGTAGTACATGATTATTACTTCAAAGCATTGACTTGACTACCAGTTGGGTAATTTGATAGAGGATTAAATCTTCTGAAAACGAGGCAATCTCAATCTGTGGGAACCACCGTATGTTAAACGTATGTATTCATTCTAGTAGCGAGGCATTTAAACTCACAAAGCAGGCGGTAAGTTAAAAAACGAATAAAACCCGAAGCACCAGACGAAAAAATCAAAGTTACCGTCGACTGGCCAGGATTAATTCGTGTTTGATAGTTACACTGATAGCACTTGTTTCTCTGGTGTGTACCTAAATATTTAAAACGCGCTGGTGAAATGGAAATCCGGTTTCTGGATACGTTAAAAATTAACGAAACAGAACAGAATAAATAAAACTACTGCCTGGCACCTGTGTTTTTTACAACTCGTATTTGTTCCAAGAATCCACCTAATAAATCTCGCCTATCAACCGTACTGAAAAATTGATACAAAGAGAAGTAACAAATTTAATTATAACTGTCATATGGACTGCCCTATTTTTCAAATGTTTGCATTGTTGGCTTCGAAATGTTCTATTGTGCTTACAATTACAACACAATTAATTTCAAAATAACTACCAATTTTTTATTGATTACAACAATGAATAAAAAATATATATTTATATACATAGCAAGATTGTTTAAGCCCTTGGCATATTTTATTTAAAGTTCAACTCTTCTACCGTTAAATGTAGGTTTTAATTTTATATTTTATTCGTGCCTAAACTTAATTTTTTCCTCTCGCTAAGATTGGATTGTGTCTGTGTGTGTGTGTATGTGTGTGTGTGTGTGTGTGTGTGTGTGTGTGTGTGTGTGTGTGTGTGTGTGTATGGGTATGTGTGTGTGTGTATGGGTGTGTGTGTGTGTGTGTGTGTGTATGTGGATGTTGAAAGGACGATTTTTCAAAAACTATAAAACTTAATATCTGTGTACCTACGTCCAATCAGACATTAATAGGAAAAGTTGAAAAGGTTTTGGTAACAATTGGACAACTGGAAGTAGCAGATTCTTGAAAAAAATCTTATAAACATTATTATTAAATTTTTATTCTTGCTAATATTAAAGAAAAATAAATTCGCTATTTGATACATTCAAATATTTTATTATATCTTCTACAGATTTAGCGATAAAAGAAATATAATATATAAAATAATCTTTCAGAACTCATAATTCAACTAAAATAATATTTGTTGATTTGTTGTTTATACCCTGAAGAAGACAGTAGTTCATGCTGCCGAAACGTCGGGTTTTATAAAAATAATAAATTGTAATAAATTTTATAGCCGAAATAATACCACGGAAACCAATTGAAAAATGAAAATGTTTGTAACTGACAGATAAATGTAAAGTGTCAGAAATCCGGAGATATTACTAAAGACTTTTTCTGGGAAATACATTATATTATTTCTTATTGTATTAATAGTTAAATTTTTAAAATTATAGGTATTTTACACATACTCTTCAAAAATACTGTTAATCCCGACAATGAGTTGGAAACATTTTGAAAAATTAGAAGAGTAATAGAATGAATTTAAATTTAAAATATCTACATATAAAAAAATAGATATAAGTAGAATTTTTGATGTAGAGTGTAAGTAGGTATACAAGAAATGTTAAATACAATAGGGCGCGAGCAGTCATGTGACTTTGTTAGCCTTGACAAGCAGATATGGGGTCCCGTGTAAGAATGATAGCTAGTAATTATTTACATAGATGTCAAATATAATTTTTCATTTCAAATTTCGTCATTTTCTAAATCCATGTAGTTTACTTTCCTCGACAAGTAAATTCCATACTCCTGGTGACAAATTAACCACCATCGAGTAAAATGATATTTTTGTGTTATTGGTGTAAATAACAACCAATCAGCTAGTCGGTTAGGCTATACCCCCAAGATTTTTTTACACTACAACCATGCATATTTATTTTTAAAAATAATGATGTTTACATTTTGGTTTTATTAAAAAACAAGAACATTAAAAATACCCGTATTGTTAAGTATTTTTGCAAATAAATGTGTGTATATGAAAAATATGCAAATTAACAAGATTGTGAAAAAGTTTCTTTGCATTAATTTATGCCTAAATAACTCTATAATGGCCACCATAACTCTTAAACAATTTATTCAACTGTTTACTTAACTCTGATTTATCTTTGTCCAAGTGCAAACTTTAATTTCATTCAACCGTGCGACGAAAAACAAAACTCAAATGTTAAAAAACTTAGTGCAAGGATATCATTTTTCGATGTTAATATAGTGCTTGGATGAAGCCCCGTATAACTATATTAAACATTGTAATAAATTTTTAAAACACTTTTCGTTTTTTGTCCAGCCTTATTCGTATAAAATGAATGTTATTTCTTGATTTGGCTACCGTTGGAAACCGGTATCTTAGCAACAGAACTTCACATGAATGAAATAAATCCGGGAATATTGAAATAAAACTTCAAGATGCCCGATAACTTTTTTTAAGTTATGTATTTGACTACTTAAGTGGTTCAGATAAAAAATGAAATTAGATATCCTTATGCATTCAAATGTTTTTTATTCTGTCCTAATAATGAGTTTTTGTACGTTTCATTAAACATCTGTTTAGGCAAAAAACTAATTTGCATTTTTCAAATAATATGTAGATATTAACAAAAACAAGAATGTATAATTGAATAATGATGTATAAAAACGTCAACGCATACATTAATAAAATTCTATGAGTCTGAGCTTGGGAGAAGTTTCACATCCAATAGTTTCTTTTCCATTAACTTCATTATAATTTAATTCGGATAATATTCAATAGATATGAGCGAACAGTTTCGGTATTTTTATGAAGAGATTTTCTTTTGAACTTTTGGATCTTATTATAGTTTATATTAGTTTTAAACATTTCACAAAGAAAAATATTGTAATTAATGTATTTTTATATACTTATAATTTTTCCCAATAATTAAAACTTTTATATAAATTATATGAAAATATGAACCGAAGGTTTTATGTATTATCATGACTGTGTATGTACGTACCAGTGGCACTCAAAATGTTGTAAAAGTACTCAAATTATCTCATTAAATAGACGTTTTTAAATTGTTAAAATAATACTAATCTTTATAAATATGTATAACTAAATGTATTTCACATTTATTACCTATTAATACTGTACAAAAATCAAGAAAATTTTAAGACCAAAACCATTGTGCGACTGAATGCACTCACAAAATGTCAGTCATATGGTGCAGTGCAACATATAGAAACGTTTCAATTTGTAATTTCTCCGGTAAAAACATAAAAATAATGTGATATATTTGTTGTACATTGAAATATATAGTATATACAAAAGTTACGTATACAATTCTATATGTTGCACCATATTTTAATGTACAAAAATTGATAAATGTGAGATGTATCAACACGTTGATGCAAGGTGCAATATTATGCAATATGAAAATATAGAATATGATTGGTAAGATTTTATACATACAATTATGTATATTTATTTGTTTTTTTTTGTTTCAGATTATTAAAAAATAAAGTTGTACTACAATTTTAAATGAAGTATAAAAACAATGAATAAAAAAATAGAAATACACTGCAAGAAATATATAAATTTTGACTAGGTAGTTTTTAGATTTTTGAAAAAATAATGAAATGAATAAGTTATCCACGGATCACTTAACAGATAGACAGAGCAATCATTGTACGTATATAAAACAAGTAGCGACATCTATAATTGCTGTCTTAAACTAACAAATCAGCGGATATTGCAATGACTGTGGAATATATAAACAATTAACATTGCTGTAAATAAATAAGAATATTAAAATAAGTATTGGTACTAAAACCAGAAATTGCTACAAGCCAAATTATCCAAATGATATTAAAACTTACATTAGATTGCATTTATGATATTACACTAAAGAATATTACTATATATGTTGACTAAAAAATAATATACATGTAAGAATATTTGTGGCAAGATATAATGTACTGACCAAATTTTTTTATGGGAACGAATGTATACCTACATGCAAAAAATGACTGCATCTACAAGAATCAAGAATTGGTTCTGAGTTCTGAAATGAGTTCTTTCATACTCTGATGAGGCAAAACTAATAGATTGAGTGTAAAATGCCATTTGAGCTAGATAATTATACGAGTACAATTAAATGCAGAAGAAGTTAGTCGCAAAAAGGTGTTTACAAACCACTTAAACATCTAGTTTTTCCCCTTAGAAGAAATTCAATAAAAATCATTTACAAATACAAGCCCACAAATAATATTGTCAGTGTTTCATTTGCGTTACTTTATTGCTTTGGTTCAATGCAGCTTCAAGTGTAACAAATCAAGATCGCTCTGGTGTTGGTTAAAAAACAAAATCCACTTGCACGTGCAGACAGTCTCCTGTTTTAGCGGACATAAATTCCGCGGCGGCTGTGGCCAGGCAGCTGTGAAACATCTGCGCAGCGCAGCAAGGTTGCACCTTGCAGGCAACTGGGATGTAGAGGCCTTTGCAAAGGAAGAAGGTGCATATGCACTGTTTACTCACGAGGAGGTAGAAATACAAGTGGAAGAATATGATAAACTGAACCCAACTAGACTAGAGAAGCATCCTATAGCGGTAGCAGATAAGCGCTCCGTTTTTAAACGGATTCAAGGATGATAAAGTTTGAAGTAAAACTTCAAAATTATTACTATTTTCAAACAGCATAAACATAACATCTTTGATACTATGGTGCACTCTCCATGTCAAGTTTGAGCGCCCGTGAGGTTACGCCCTCAATGGTACCGATATATCATTTCTGAAATCTGGCTCACCCAGAAATGGGTAGTACAGTGTGACGATATTATTTATGACAAAAATATCTGCAACAAGAATAAATAAGATAATTCCGATGAAGAAGAAATTTGAGATAACACGCATAATTTTAAGTATACATTACAATAACTTCAATGTCCGGAGATTAGCAACACTGAACATGTTTGTTTGTTTGACTAACAACAATTGACCGATAACCTATAAAAATAAATATATCTTTCATTTTCACAAATTTCGATTTTAAATAAAATATAATACTTGACCAAAACTTTACAAAAAGAAAAATAAATATTGGAATATGTGAGTGTCTGGTCGCGAATCTGGGGACCCGGATTTGATCCCGACCGATGCCAAAATTATTTCGAAATGGCATCTGTGTTGCACTCTGCACACCAGTAATGAATGTTCGTCGGGTGTAGCCCGGTAAACGCCCACACGATACGAATTTATCATCATTATTGTATGCGTACAAAACAGATTGGCACACCTAGTACTGGGTAATATGCCGTGATGATATATTTTGAAATGAAATGACCATATATTTAGAAGTTGATTAGAACAATGCGAAAAATTGATTATAACAATGAGAAACATTGATTACAACAGTATCTAGAGAGAGCGTCTTGACTTTCAAAAATAATTATTCTACAATTACTATTTCAATACTTTAAACAAATACTTTGAAATGAGTAAAAACACCCGTAAAGAAAGATATATTCGTTGTAAAGCTCTCAAAATAATTATTTTATAAACAAAAATAAAAAGAAGTATTGAAATATCATGAAATGATGACTGAAATAACCATGCATTTAAAAATATTTTTTTTTATTGATTATAACAATAATAATAATAATCTTTATAGACTATAAGCCAAAGGCGGGGTTCAGCCTAAGGTTGTTCTTCCACCTAGCCATACAAATCAATACAAAAAAAATTACCGGATTTTTTACATAGAATAATTTACAAATCAGATATTATAAATTATAAATATAGAATTTATATAACAAAAATGAACAATGTTAAGTGCTAAACATTTCTTTTATATGTCTACGAAATGTATATAGAGACAGAGATTTTAACGAATCAGGAATAGCGTTATAGAGCATTGGTGCCAGATATGAGAAAGATCCCTTAAATTTTGACTTTCTAAAAGATGGTATAATATACAAATTCTTAATTCGAAGAGTATAATTATAATTCTTTTGAATTAATTTATCAAATAATTAAGACGGAAAACCCGTTAGTTAAACTTTATGTACTAGACAGAGATACGCTATTTTTACAATGAGAAAATTTGATTATAACAATAGAAACATTGATTACAACAATCACTACGAAAATAAGATTCTGATTGATTAGGATGAATCAGTTCTGGAACGAGAAACGAGTAAAAATACTCTTAAACAAAGACAGAAAGCTTTCAAAACACTCTTTTATAACAGTATTACCACACTTTTTTATCTCTATTTATTCTCTGAATCACCTTTACTAAAATAGCCTCTCTTCGTCGTCAATCGAATTACCAGAGGGGTGCTAATTCACAAGACAATCAGGCGATATCATAGCCACATGGTTGTTTGCACCTGCAACAGATGCAAGCAGAGCGGCCAGCGTTGGCGAGAAATTCTAACACACGAGGCCATTAATGGCCTTATAAATGCCACCCCAGCCTGGAATTAATGCGGGGATGCTGGTACCGTTAATTGCCTAGGGGAGCCACATAGAGATATGTCAAATATTTCTACAAAAATGGTGTGGTGGAATGTGAAATATGCGAGGAGCTCACGAAAAATCAAATATGAAATTAGGGAGGTTTACAGCAATTTTTGTCACAATTTTTTTGTGAAATTTTGAAGATTAAAGTATTCTGCCACTAATATTAAAAACATAACCATCAAAATGGTATAAAACAAACATTATGAAAAGGATAAGAAATAAAAAACATCTACAAAGAAAAAATTACGGTTACAATATTTTTTTTTTGTATTTCGGAGTCTTGATGAATCTATAAACATACTGAAAACACATCGTTAAGAAGATCTATAAACGCACTGTTTTTTGCGCTTTTCGTTTTCTAGAGCTGGTATGACTACTTTCAAAACTGGCATATGAATGGCATAACCTTAAATTGCTATCAGTCAATAATGAATTTTCATCTGTGAAGTTAGCGGGAAACGCTACCAACATAACTAATAAAAAAGGCTAATGGCTGATTGCAACTTAAATATTAAACTTGGCTTAAATCGACAATATTGCATCGAAATGAAATGTGAAATGAATAGGCTTGATTTACATAAGCGATACAATGACGGTATTTACATTAGACAATATAATTTTGTCTTTTATGTATTATGACGGTTTGTGGTGCAATATGCCATGTGTCTATCATAAGTAGAAAACATCGTGCAATGTTTAAAAAATTATCAAATACCGACTTGTCTATAATTGCCCTTACTCGTGACGAAAATCCAGAAAATTTTACAAAACAATATTGTTTTGTACTTACTGCGATACTATATGATGTAAGTATTACGTTTATGTCATAAGCAGAGAACTTTTGTTCAATAATGTATACAAAAGTTTCTTATGTCTAGCTCATTTTGACTACATTTTAGTTTAACTAAAAGACAAATATCAAAAGGCGAAATCATATCAGATGTCAATCACGTACTAGCATATGTTTACTTCCACTTAGCTGACAAACACAAATTTATATAATTGCGACTAATTTAACCTTTTAAACAATCCGTTAAATAATCGAGAAACATCTTTATACTTTGTATATCAATAGTCAATAGAATAATGTAAAAGTCTTGATTACAACAATACATTCTTCATTCACAATGTAACGCTGCATTAAAAATGAAAATCTTGTCTCCGTTCCTTTACAGTGTGTTAGAGCTACAATAGCAATTATCTCTTTGGATAGAGCTGAATTTTTCATAGCTGAAACCATGTAACTTTATAGTTTGTTAACTGAAATTAAATTGTCAATTTCTTAATTGGACTCGCGCATAATTAAAACAGCAGCTATCTCGGTCGCCTGTATGAGATGCAATTACAAACTTCCATATTAAATTTTTCATTTGTTATAGTCATCACATAATCATGAGATTCGGTCTAAAAATTTAATAAACTAGGAATATCCAGTAAAAGTGATTCACTATAGTTTTAATTTTCAGCGTAAACCCTTTTTAGTTTACTTACGAATCTTGTAATTTAAATAACTATTAAATATTTATATTTATTTGCCCAAAACGTAAACAAGTTGCGAAGACAATAACTTTAATTTAAAAAGGTGCTAAAATTCTAATTTCACACCTAAATTCTCAGTATCTGCCACAAAAAACTTGTTACAAATTATTTAAACACCGTGTCTTCTCTGGGGAATTAATAACAAAATGTAAATTAATTCGCTTTTTTGAGTCGTGTGTCGACCTTGAAACTCTGCCAAAAGGTATTTTTCAACCCGTCTGGGATTCGAACCCTGGTTCGCTGGTCTGTGATTGTAATTAAGTGCTGCCATTAGCGCTCGCGTACTGGGGAGTTTTATTTTTATTTGGGTCCGGACCTGGCGGGTTTTTGCCCAGGAGTAAGCCGCCCGTAAAGTAGAACAGGATTTTTTATAAGTTTATGTCTCCGGGCACTTTCGAACATATTGTAGCAGAGGAATCTTTAAAGGTATTTTAGGAGGAATATCATTTCTTTAAAGTGTGTTATCAAATAGTTTTTGTGCCAAGAATTGCTTGTTTCCACTTCTACGAGTTTTATTGTTCTTTATAAAATTTATCTCGTAAAAAACGACAATGTAAAGGTCATCATTTGGTATCTGTTTTTTGATTCTTGTCTGAACAGGTGAACACGAGAAACCGTGACCGGTATTTTTACCTCTCGCTAAGAGAGATTTGGATTCATGCTAAAAATCGCATATCCATATTTTAATGAATAAGCACGTTTTAAGGTCCCTACAATCCGATTTTAACATTTTTACGATAATGTGTATGTGTGTGTGTGGGATGTTAGGACGATTACTCAAAAACTATAAGACAATATTTGTTTAAGAAGAAATACCGCTAATATTGTCAATGAATTTGAAGAATTTTGAACATAGAAGAGTAGGACAAAATTCCTCATAGAACGAAAGAAGAGATACAATTTCAATTATTGTATGTACAAGAAATGTTAAATTTGTTACTTATAGGGCGCGAGCAGTCATGCGACTTTGTTGTCCTTAGCAAGCAGATAGGTATCAGGATCCGTGTCAGAATGACGGCTTGTAGTTATTTACATAGATGACACAATTGTCATACATCATAATTTTTAATTCAAAATTTCAAAATATTCTGATGTTTATTTGTCATCAATAGTATGGAATATACTTGTCGAGGAAAATAATACTTGGCACCTATGTACATTATTAATAGCTGTCATTCTAACACGGGTCCCTATATCTGCTTGCCTAGGCCAACAAAGTCACATGACTGCTCTCGCCCTATGTAACATAAAATGAAAATGGCGGGAAGTATTGTGATGGCCTCAACAGATTTTTTTTAAATATTATTTCATACCTATATCTTTATAAATGGTTAATTTTCATATTTTTAGAAACATTTTGATGTGTTATAGTGTTTCAGTTCATTGTTGCAATCAATCAAATTTATTGTTGTAATCAAATATTCCTTGCCAAGTTTAACTAGTAAAATACAATTTCCATTGTTCTTTATTAAGTTTCAAATTTCTTTCCTAACTATTGATTGGAAGAAAATCACGTTTTCAAATAATTTTAGAATTTTATGTCCAATATAAATCGATATTTCATCCGCTGCGTATATTAAAATGCAATCAAAGTCGTGTTTGTGTAAATCTATTGACAAATCTATTGTTCTTTATTAAGTGTATTTAAAAAAAATATATGAGAGATGGTGTAACACGTGTTGTTCTATATTTTAGTATTTTGTGTTTTGACTACGGAAAGCAATATAAATCAAATATTGCGAGCAATAAGATTGCATAATTTTACTTGAAATATTGTGCGAAAATAGTCTTGTACTCAAGCCTAGCGTAAGAGCTAAATGAACAAGGACAAATGAACTATGAATAAATGAAAATAAAAATAAGACATTACCTGGATGGGTGAACACCGAAATATTATAACTATGCACTTGATCATAGATGTTGTTTCCCTGAAAAAAAAAACACGATACTATTATTTACACTCATTGTAGAAGACAAAAACAGGAATGTATTATGTGCAATTCGCAAAGTATATCTATGATTCAATGCCAGAACAATTAATGTTACCATTACGCAATAAAAAGTGTGATTTTTGACAACATACATAAATGAGGTACTCTATATCTCCGAGTTGATCCGAACGTCATGCATTTCTGATGCAATACTTACTAAACTTTTATCTAGCTTGACATATATGAGACTTTATTCGCTATTTCATTATCGTAGATGTTCCAAAGGGGTATACTCCTTCGTCGAACCAACGGCAAAAAATGAAATAGAAACGTCAATGTAACCGCTGTAACAAATGTATTTTTCAAATATTTGAATTATTTCAACAGTCATGTCATTCTGTCAATCATGTGATTAAGGTGATTTTGGCGTCGATAATTTGTGTTTCGTTGTGTGTTAGTAGTTTTGTTAATTTTTGCTATTATATTGTGCATTTTGCTATTTTGCATATTTATATCGTATTTATTTAATTCGATTATTATTGTTAAATAACTAATTATACTTCGAATTATGATGAATGACAAAAGTACCACAATTGGGTGTGCCAATCTTCTTTGTGCACAGATATCAGTAATGATAAAATATTTGTACCGTGCGGGCGCTTACCAGGCGTCACTTCATGGGCACTCATAGCTGGCTTAGACAGTGCACCACAGGAGTCAATTTAGTGCCATTAAAATTCGAAGTAATTTTTGGTGTCGGTCGGGATCGAACCCGTGCCCCCAAATTCGCGACCAGACATTCAGGCACACGGCCATGTGACCCCATATATAGGTTATATTGTAATACTGTCAGTTTTGACATTACATAACAACTATTCAATTGATTTAGTTAGTTCCATAGAAGTCAAAAGACGTATTCGAGAAAGTATACGAAAATTTTGCTAGTGGTGGTGTTCAAAAAATGTGATATATCGAAGCACCATATACACTGACAGAGAAATGCATTTTAATTGTACAACTTAAGTATATTTCCAAAGTCAATTGTGGAAATGATCCTCCGTAGTTCTCCCACGATAGAATTGAGGATTCTGGCACAGGAAACATAATTCTGGTGAATAATTCGTGGTAGACTTTCCATGAGTGTACAGGCACCTGGTTGTAGTGGTTCTCGGACGGCTACAAGAGATAGCACTTACTAAACGAGCTGCTGTTTACATGTTCTCGATGCGTTTGCGAGATATGTTGCAGTCTTCAGATACAACACAGCTCTCTCGATACCTTCAAACGTATTCCGTTAGGACTTCAGAAGAAAACGATAGTGGGAAATACAAAATATTAGATTTGAAATCATAGAATATGCACTCGCAGACGATATGGTTAGTTTTGCCAAAAATGAAAAAGGTCTATTATGGAATTGAATTAAGAACTCTTAAAAACGAATATAAAAAGAAATACTTGGAAAATGAATGTCAAGAAGCTAAAGAACTAAGAATGAGGCTATATAACAATATACTAAAGAACACCATAAGGTACATATATACGGTTTGTTCCTACACGACTGTCTGGATGCGTTCATGTACGAATTCATGAACCCATTTGTGTGTATGTCTTGTTCATGTACTTATTCAGGCATATGTACGGAACTTTATTACTCTCTCCTCTGCAGAAAAATATCAGTCAATAAATTATGTAAAAACAAATATTAACTAGGTGTTAACAATTACTCGAAAGTACAGTCAAACAGCATTTATTCTTACTATACTATCAACGTTTCGGTGCACCCTTGCATCTTCTTCAGGGTCTACAACAATTATACAAAAAAGTAATACCTTTGAATATATAATACATATAAGAACGGCAACGTAATGTATTTAGATTAAATATTTCGAGAGAAGGTGCCATCTATCCCTCCGTATACGAATTATTTCTGAGTTAGTTCAAAAAATACATAATAGGTGGATGTTGCACAGTATTGCCACGTAGTTAGAACAGTAAGATAAGATAAAGGTTTTTAAGTTTGATACTGTAAAACAAGTATACATGTACATTGAAGATTCAAAATATATTATCTGGTTATTATGAAACAATATTTTTGAATTATTGATTATTGAATACCTCTAACAAATAGTATCTGGCAATGCTGTCAGCACGATTTACCGTAGTTCATAGTTTTGTGGTAGGAGTCACTAGCTATCTATAATAATTTTGTGAATAAAAAGAGACAGATATAGTATCTTGCTAGGCCATATGCGTTGCCGTTCTTATATGTATTATATATTCAAAGGTAATACATACAGAATAACATGGACATTATCACACTTACAGTAAGATCTTACAGATTATTACAATGCATGTATACAAAATACATTCGTACAGAACATTCAGTAAATTTATTAAACATCGTACAAAAAATTCAAAGAGCATACACACATCTAAAATAAACGACAACCGAATAATACGGAAAATGCCAGAAATATCCTGTGTACATATTGGTTGTCTGTACACCAATAATAATGTAGCAAGTAGTAGAAATTTAAATAAAATGTAAGGCAATTAATGAAACTAGTTTGGCCTAAAATTTGCCTTTTCCTTTTTGAAGTTTTCCAATACACCAAAATATACGCTGTTAAGTTTTTGAATATCAGTTCTTGCAACACTGATATGTAACATTTCAAGAAACATATGTTTGGAGTAATTCTGCTCTTCCTCCAAAATCTTGAAAATTTCCAAATCAAAAGTGTGTTTAGTGTAAAAAAAGAAAAATACATCAAGTTAAAATAGGAGAGGAACAATTAGAACAAGTAAAAAACTTTAAATATCTAGGATCCATAGTCTCTGAAGATGGAAAATTGGAAGAAGAAATAAAAAAAAGAACTGCAGCTGCCGGGGAACTCTTCAACAGCATCAAAAATATATTTCTGGCCAAAAAAGAAATACCAAAAGAAACAAAGGTACAAATATTTAAAAAAGTGGCCACCCCTATTCTAACATACGGATCTGAAGTATGGACCACTACAGGAAACCAAAGAAGCAAACTACAAAGTACGGAGATGCGTTTTCTTAGGAAAATAGAAGGAAAAACAAGACTAGATAGAATAAAAAATGTAACGTATAGAGAAAACCTGCAAACAAAACCAATTCTAACAATTGAAGAAAACCAGTTACGGTGGTTTGGTCACATAACAAGAATGACAGAGGATAGATTAGTAAAGAAAGTATATGAAGCGCGCCCAGCTAAAAAGAGACAAAGAGGAAGACCACGCAAAACATGGATTGAGGAAGTCAGAGAAAGTACGGTGAAAAGAGACATAAAGTGGCAAGAAGCAAAACAAAAGACGCAAGACAGAAGCAAATGGAAAGAAGCATGGAGAAGAACACCGACCAAAAAATAACTCAACCCGCAACACGCCTTACACCCGAGAGGGTAGATAGGCTTTAGGAATAAGTAAGTAAGTGTACAGTACAATAGTCGGTTGAAATTTCATGCTGCATTCATGTGGGGCCGAAATACGAGGTTTAGAAATTTTCCGAATGATAGTATTTGAGATAGAGCGCCCAGAGGATTCGCACTCACACACATATACACGCACGCACGCACATCCCGCAGACATCATTGTGAAAATATTAAAATCGGATTCTGTGGACCTTAAAACGTGGTCATTTACCAAAATCTCGATATGCGATTTGTAGTACGATCCCTATACCTCCCTTATCAAGGGTAGTGGGTAAAAAACTGTGAGAAAGTAGAATAATTTATGGTAGAACAAAGATAAATAAATTTTGGAGTTATTTCTAATAAAAAAAATGCAGTTTTACAGTGAAACACTTGTTAAAATATGTTGAAATATATGTCAGTGTAGTAGCCTTATACCATGGCGTAGGGGTAGAACTTGTTAGACAAAGATAGGAAATAGTTTCAGGTCTAGTAAAGGGACTGGCGTCTGCAAACTTTCTATCCTGTCTGTTTTTGCTACGCCTATTAGGAATTTATTATCCAAACATACCCTTGACAAACACATTTCATCTTTTTCTCTCAAAGTCAAAAGCAAAACATTTGTTTGCACCAGCATAAAGCTGGCACTTTTATTTTGATTTTACACGGACGTTTACTACAGTTCCCAGATGGGGAAGATAACGTTTATTTATCTTTGCTAAATTTACATCACTAAATAGATACTGGAATAAATACTGTGGAATACTTGGAAGAAATGTTTAAATTATTAATAAGGGGCTGTGTTAGTCAGAATAAAGAAACAAATTTCAATTTACGTGACTGAGTAAAACAAAGTTGCTTCGTTATGACTATACATAATATAGCAAATATGGTCCTTCGATTATATCCTTTCAGTTTTTTTTTTTAATGATCTGGTAAATTACTTGACCGGGATGGATGATGAGGGATGACGATATTTCTGGATTTCAGTCAATCTTTATTCAAACCCGACTAGTTTCAAGTTTCAACTCCGCATGAGTCTTCTTCAGGGGCTACAGTTACAGATACAATAATATATTCAAATTACAATGGTTTAGGTTTATATATAATAAATCAAAAATAATAATAAATTAACTTACATTAAGAAAACTCATATAAGTTAATTTATTATTATTTTTGATTTATTATATATAAACCATTGTAATTTGAATATATTATTGTATCTGTAACTGTAGCCCCTGAAGAAGACTCATGCGGAGTTGAAACTAGTCGGGTTTGAATAAAGATTGACTGAAATCCAGATATATCGTCATCCTTCATTTTTTTTTAATATTTTTGATTATAGGTGTGTCTAATTACAACAAGGAAAATTTGATTGAAAAATGCATTGAATAAACATTTATTATGTATGGGTAAATTTCTCGACTGTGATGCGGATTAGGTGTTAACTATTACTCAAAAGTTCAGTCAAACAGCATTTATTCTTACTACCAACGTTTCGGTGCACCCTTGCACCTTCTTCAGGGTAGTAAGATCTTACAAATTGTTACAATTCATGTACACAAAATACATTCGTACAAAACATTCATTTAATTTATTAAAAATCGTAACAAAAAATTCAAAGAGTATACACACATCCATTTGCTCATTGAATTTCCCAATTCATTATTTAATTTACTTTTTACAAAAATAATATTGTTTTTTGCCGATTGACATTAAAAGTGCGAATTTTTCGACAGCTAACTGTCTATTGTTGCTATTGCTATAGCAAATGCTCAACAAAGGCATAGCAACATAATTTGATGGCGATAACTTTCAAAATATCTATTAAAAATAATCACTGAAATAATATTAATTCTAAAATCGTAAAAAAAAGTTCAACATAGAACACATATTTACATCGTCTGCAGCATTCATTGACCGTCACCATCCTTTATAAACCGACAATGTTGGTACCCAAAATTAAAAAGTTAAACGTCAGATTTCAGCCATTTTATAATCCTGTATTTTAAACAAATAAAAATACCATTAGAGCTTTTTGCTCATTGCTGGCTATGCCAATTTACTTTAGAAATGTTAATGAGATATATCGTATCGAACCGAATTTTGCGAACCACAAATAGTCATTGGGTGCACTGGGCCATGTAAACCAATATTTATTTTGTATTGTAAATTTACAGAGTATCTATTTTAGTTTCCATCGAACATAATGGTGAATAAAATCAATGAAAGAAGTTGTATAGGGTAGTTTTGGGCATGTAATTTGCGTCGAAATGAAAGTGTTGTATCCATGGTCGAGCCCCGATGCCCATAGCCACTGTCCACGCATTTCGGACGCAATTAACGATAATATATCGCACAGCGTGCGTTAGGCAGTTCAGCAATGCGCTAGTGCTGTGCCGTGCGCTGCGGTCGATACTACGCGGAATTTTAAACGCGCGCGGTTTATTTAGTGCCGAGTTCTGGATTAGGAGGATTTACGCGGATCAATACGGTTATATATTGGACCATCGGTATTACAGAGGGTTTTTTTTGAATTTCTAGCAAGGGGAACTATTTCCATTTCGAATGAGATGGTTATGATTTGCACTGTAGACTTCATGGCTACTAGGGAATAACTTTTATTTTCTTGAATATATGGAATTATTTCCCTCGAACCAATATCTGTATTTGTCGACTTGGGGTGTTTTTCTTTTGAAGTATTTCATCTACACACTCGTCCCACGTATTAAATCTTTTACCTTTTCCCTTTTTTGTCATTTTGTAGGTTTATCCTCTTACATTTATATACGATGTCTACAATGTAATATTTTTATTCGTCATTCATGTAAATAATCTCAAATAATACAAATACATTTTACTTCTGAGAAAAAAAATATAAAGTTACGTAAAAAATAATATTTTTATCTCTCGCTAAGATAGGTATTGGAATCATGCTTAAAATCGCATTTTTTTGAAGGCCCTTGAATCCGATTATAACATTTTTACGGTGATACAATACTTATACATATATACCGCAATGGAAAGGGCGACTGGCGAGAGATATTGTAATGGCCATAACATATATTTGATTACAACAATGATAGAAGTTGATTAAAACAATGAAGAAACTTGATTACAACAATGATAAAATTTGATTACAACAATGTTAATTATGCTAGCGACGAGAATAAGTTTGAAATCTGTTTTCATTTAGTCAAAATCGAAATTAGTTTTCTTTATTCTGAATTCAGGTTTCATTTTTTATGTGAAATCGTATTTTGATACCTATACTTTTTATGTTGTAATCAAAATAATGAAAGGATGTAATCAAAGGAAAATGGAGGGTATTTACCACGGCATTGGAACATGTTAAATAATATTTTCGTAATATTCTACTTCCCTAATTATTTTTAGGTATGCTTCATATAAAAGTCTGAATCAATAAGCGAAATTAATTTTACATGCTTTGTAACGACAGAAAATTGGTATGAAAATGTGTATAATCACCCCAAAAATAGTAATATTGTATTTTATTAATTAAATTAAATTTGTATTGTAAACTTTTCTTTGTTGTAATCAAATTCACCACATTACTGCTTAGCGAATCTTTGAATTTGCATAAAAAACATGAAAATTGCGAAGGAGGAACAAAATGGGACTGGGAAATAAATGAAAACAAGGATGATGACAAATCAAGAACTAGATTAGTTAACCAGAATAGACCAAAAATAATTAGACTGGTTCAGACACATAATGAGATTGGATCAGAAAACTTTTGTATTTAGGAAAAGTAGCATAAACAAAAAGGGAAAGAAGAAGGCCGAAGAAAATATGAGAAAAAAAAATAGTGGAACTGGGGAATGAAAGAGTTAAAAACTAGAAGAAACAAAAGAGATGGTAAAAGGCTGTAAGAAGTGGAAGGAGTGGAGTTAAAATTAACCAAAAGAGAAGGAAATTTTACATCGAACTACGGATATATGAGATATGAAAAAGAAGAAGAAAATATACATATGCACGTATTCCCAATTTCTAAAAGGATAAAAACATTAAGTGTTATTAATCAAACAATACAAATAAAAATATATAGCGATAGAAGGGGCCCGGTTATACTGGCCAGTCCACCACTGGTCTTGTTCCGTGCATATTGATGAATTTGGCTGTGTTACTTTAACATCAACACCATTAAATATCCCCCTACAACATCATTTCCGAAGGTGCGAGCCTGTATCCGAATATACTGCGACATGTTTGCAAAAGACATGATTTATTTTCGCATAGTTGACCCAAAATCCTCTCCCAGCTCGGGCTCGGCATGAAGTGTTTTCCTATTCGGCCGCAATTTTTCAATAGCAGCGTTGGTATCGGATGCGTCTATAAATAGCTTTATTTGGAGACGGGACGGGACGCGCACCTTACATAAACTCGTGAAATTTTATTTGCTTCACTGGTGATGCTTTCCCTTGTGCTGCCCTTGTTATGGGCTCGACAATGTAACTCGACCGTTCCCAACACGAAGAAATGTCTTCATTGGAACATCGCAAGAAGAACTTTATTTAAATGTAAAATTCACAAACAAAAAATGCAACTTATTTAAAAATTAGGATTCTTTTATAAGAATGCTTTCCTCAAATTTTATCGTTTTCACATGTGTTTATGCATAAAACAATGTTCACATAGGACATATTTCTGCAACTGTACGACATACGTCATTACTACTTCTAGTGTGTTAGAAACCAATTTTACCACTTATTCAGGGCCTCTCCGCGCGGGTGGGTAGGTAGGTTGTGCGCTGTACAAATGGGCCTAACTATAATGGGCGCCATTTTAAGACAGTAAATAATAGTATTTTTTTATAATTTGCCCTTATTCGTTAAGAAAATAGTATATTGTGTTATTAGGAGTAAAAGTAATACTCGCGTGCAAACTTCCATGCTCGCCATACAAAGACACTTTTACTCCAAATGACACATTATATTTTTTCTTCCAACGTAGATATTTAAAGAAAAATATCTATTACTGATGTTACATTTTACGTAAATTACGTTTGCGATTTCAATTACCTTGTAACTATGGATACTTATTTGTTCACTTTTTCTCATAAACATTGAAGTGAAAATTTTCACGTTTTGACGTTCAAATAAAAACTGTGCAATTTTATATCCTCCTTGTGTGGAATTATGTCAGAATTTAAAGTATTATAATGTACGCCGCCTGAAGTTGTTCAATTGGATGAAAATCTAACTATAAAGTATTTATAGCGAATCAGTATGCGTTTATAAACTGGAGACTCCAAAGAGTAATATTAGGGGAAGAAATGCGACAGTCCCTTTTGGAAAATGCAAATCGTTAGGCCCTTATGGGTCGATGCACGCTACTTACTATATCCTCACTTGTACTTGTTACTTTTCTATTTCTATTGCATTCAAACGGAATTTCACGAGAATAACGCACCAAAGAGCCTCCGCGTGGAATGGATTGTGTCAATATAAAAAGATGGGTAACTTACAACATCCATGATTTATTTCCCAAGACTCAATGTCACTATTGTCAAGCACAAACAGGTATATTATATGGACATTGGAAGTGTGATACATGGCGCTATGATGTTGCTCGCCAAAATGGATAACTTTGATTTATATCCCAGAGAATCAGTTTATGGACACCAGACCATAAAAATGAAAATTTGGAAAAACAAAATAAGTTGTAAACAAATAAAACGAAAGAATGTGTAGACACAGACATTGTGATTCTACAAGATGTATAGTATTGTCAAAAAATCTGATGTGGCCAGCACAATACCTCTCGCCATTTTCATTTTATGTTGCATAGGGCGCGAGCAGTTATGTGACTTTATTGGCAAGCAGATATGGGGGCCCGTGTCAGAATGACAGCTAATAATGTACATAGGTGTCAAAAGTTTTCATTGAAAACATTATGACATATGACAATTGTGACATCTATATAAATAACTACTAGCCGTCATTTTGACACGGATCCTCATATCTGCTTGACAAGGCCAACAAAGTCATATGACTGCTCGCGCCCTATAAGTAACGAATTTACCATTTCTTGTTTACACAAATAATTGAAATTGTTTCTCTTCTATCGTTCTATGAGAATTATTATCCTACTATTCTAATATGTTCAAAATTCTTCAAATTCATTGACGATATTTGTTATTTTTATTTTAGAGAATCAGGCCACTCGACAGGACATATGTCCCAATAATGGAGTGGCATAAAACAGGTCTTTAGTCTTATATAATTTGAGAAATCTTATCTCCAACAACGTAACACACACACACACACACACACATACACACACTCACACAGACATCATTGTAAAAATGTTAAAGCGGATTCTATGGACCTTAAATCGTGCTTATTCAATAAAATCTGGATATGCGATTTTTAGCATGAATCCAATACCTCTCTTAGCGAGAGGTAAAAAAAGATTCCCGATAACAATCCAATAAATAACTTTCTTTTTGCACGCCATTAGATATCTTCATTGTTGTAATCAATGAAGTTTATTGTTGTAATGAAAGCACAAAAGGAAGACATCCATGCCGTTGGTGGCTTTTAAGCGAAGCGGGAAAATAGTAAAAAGAGTGCTGTGAGCTAAGAATACAGTTACTTTGATGCAACTAGTCGTGAAAAATGAAAACATTGCAATGAAAACAAACCAGCTGAGCTGAGATACATCAACATATCCTTGCGCTGCATGCGCAGATCGCATTCTGATGGTTGGATGTCATTCGAAGCATAATTAAATCGGACGCAGCCTGCGACCATGAACGTGGTTGAATGGTAATATTTTCTCGTGATTAATGTCGGTTCCTCCGTGGTCTTTTTGTCGCTGCTGCGCGCTCTTGACAGAGCAGAGCGCGCTAAAAATACAAGCGGGATTTTTGGACGAACGGCATAGACCTTCCCGTGGATATTTGGCACAGACTTGCATTTTTGTCGGGCAGTTACAGATCGTGTGCATTCCCTGATGCATTGTACCCGGCGTCATTTTATAGATAATTGCGTTATATGTTGAAATTTGTGCGTGGATTTATATTCTGTCAGCCTACTGCGAATTTATGATGTGGATTCATTTTGTGCGCTGACACAAATTGAATTAATTGTCATGGAATTCTTTCCTGCTTTTGCGAAATTTTGACACATATTTCTACAATGAATTTTAATTTTTTAAAGCCTTTAACCTTATGCTAAAAATAATTTCACGCCAATACCGTTTGGCAAGAATCTTCAATATGTACCTCAGCTTATTGACTTGAAATTTGTTTATGTTATAATAATAACAATCATTAAAAATGTGTACAAACAATAAATAAAAGCAATAGTATAAATGGACTACTTTTTATGATACTAATCGCCGGGATTTAAAAAAAAATCTGATATGGCCAACACAATACCTCCCGTTTAATTTAATTTTTATTCATGTAAATACTTAAAATTAAATTTAAATACCGGGTTCGATCCCCGATCTATGGTGCACTCTCCATGCCAGAAATACGTGCCCGTGAGGTGACACCTGGTAAACGCCCGCATGGTACAAATATGTCATCATTGTTACCGAAATCAGTGTACAAAGCAGATTGGCAGACCCAGTAATGGGTAATATGCCGTGATGATATATTTATTTTATTTATTAATAAACTTACATTGCTGGCGTGGAGAGTGCACCACAGGAGTCAATTTTGTGCCATTTAAAATTCTAAAATATTTGGCGTCGGTAGGAATCGAACCCGTTCCCAAGATTCGCATGAAGTGACGCCTGGTAAACACCTACACGTAACAAATATTTCATCATTATTACCGACATCTGCGTACAAAGCAGATTGGCTCACCCATCAATGGGTAATATGCCATGATGATATATGTTTTTATTATCTTATCTATATTTTTACATATTTACTTATGCTGGAAACTGTACTAAGTTTCTTTCCATATAATTATTGGTCCATTTACTATTTTCTTTTTAAAACGTTAATATTATTATTTGAAATGATTAGTTTGTTGATAGTGGCATATATCTGTCAGTTACAAACATTTGAGATCTGAATTGTGTAACCATGTGTATGAGTTGTGTTTAAAGCCGTAGGCTCCGGGATTAAAGTTATAGATAGTTTTATAAATATCGAAAAAATAACATTTTTCTTCAAACGTCATAAAAGTAGCATCTTTTTGACTTGATTCACAAGGTAGAAGTTTAATTTCTACGCCGCCGGAGTAGAAATAGCTAATTTCTACGCCGCCGGCGTAGAAATAAAATAAATAAATATCCATAGAAACTATAAAGAATCAACGAATAAGAAATAGCCTTAATAAAAGAAACCTGTAATATTGCCCTAAATGTCACTATAACACGCTAGATAACCTAAGAATAAAGTTACTAAATACGATCCATAGCTGTCAAATTTAGGTATATAACCTGTGAATTCAAATATAAACAGAGTTTACTTTTGAGGAAATAACATTATTAAAGAATAGCAGACTTACAGATTACAATTACAGGGACGGTAATGAGCATAAGAATACTTAGAATTAAAGTGATAAGAAAAGATTATATTGTTTTGCAGTGATTCGTGGACATATCTTTCAGCCACACTGTTAGATTTCCATCCAATTGAACTTCAGGGGACTTACATTACATTATAATCCTTCAAAATCCGACATAATTGCACACAAGGAGGATATAAAATTGCACAGTTTTTATTTAAACGTCGAAATGTGAAAATTTTCATTTCAATGTTTATAACCAAAAGGAAACAAATAAGTATCCATAGCTACAGGGCAATTGAAATCGCAAACGTAATTTACGTAAAATGTAACGTCAGTAGTAGATATTTTTCTTTAAATATCTACGTTTGAAGAAAAAATATAATGTGTCATTCGGAGTAAAAGTGTCTTTGTGTGCCTCGCGTGCATTTATCCGACTCGCTTCGCTCGTCGTTTAAACTTCTACGCTCGTCACACAAAGTCTATCTTTTACTCCTAATAACACAATATACTATTAAAGGTATTTTTTGAAGAAAAACTATTTTGAGCTTCAAGTAAAGTACCATTTTCGGTTATCTGATTTACTCCAAAATCTAATGGCGCCTTTTCATATAAGAGTAAGGTAGAAAAGTTTCAAAATTTTCTGAACGATAGTATTTGAGTTAGAGCGTAAAGAGGATCCACACACACACATACATACACCCACACACATACACAAAATCATCATCGTGAAAATATTAAAACTGGATTATAGGGACTTTAAAACGTGGTCTTTTACCAAAATCTATATGCGATTTTTAGCACGATCCCTATACCTCCCTTACCAAGGGTAGCGGGAGGTAAAAAATGGATGAAATTAAAAAAAAGGTAAAAGAGAAATAAATAGACGGAATGGATTAAAATTTAATCTTGAGAAAAGAAAATCCCACACCCGACTAAGATCAGGGATGCACCCTTTGTATTATGTGAAACAATATCCATATTGATTACAACAATATATTCGTAAATATCATCTGTCAAACTTCAGTGTCGAACTCTATATCTCCTTTCACAACTATTCCATGTTTATTCTGAAATCCCGTCGTCCCTAGGGATTAAAAAGGTTTTATATTTCAACTTCATCCCTGTTTTATACCAAGTATTCCATTTGATTTTTTGCGAAGTTCAATTATTTTAATGTCAGTTATCATTAGTTCACTCTCCCAGCTGGGAATATCGTGGTGGCAGTATTTTATAGTTTTATTATATCGTTGTTGGGACTGCGAGGAGTTAGAAATTAAATTATAGATTTTAGTTTACATTCTGCAGTCACGCATCTGTTCAGATATGAGTCTACTGCTACTCTCTATGTGCAATTCGTTGAAGTAGTTAGCGACGAACGGATCGTTAATGGACAATAATCTTGCCGGTTGTCTTTAGTATATTTTATAAGAGTAATGTTCCAGGTATCTTCTCTCCTGAATTGTTGATTGATAAATTTGTTATACTGATCGTTATTCATTTATATTAAAAGGTCTCACCAAATTAGCTCCTAAGCTTAAGTCCAATCTTCTATGAAATTTAATATATGTAAGAATTCAAATCCTACTCTTATTTATGCGTTCCTGATATCCTGATTTTGATTCTCGTCATTTCGTTACACCTAGTACTCTTCACATTAATATAATACAATGTATTGAATTTGCAATATATGAACTCATGAACAATTATTACTACAACATACCAGCACAATACCTTCCGTCAATCCCGTGTATTATGTATAAATTCCATACATAAATTTTATTGCAAAAGATTCTAAATTTCCAGTAAAAATATTATTATTACAAACTATGCAAATTGCACTTGACACTAACATCTTCTTCTACTTTAGCTTTTCCCATTCGTTAGGGGTCGCTATTTTTTATTTTCTTCTTCCACTCATTTCTGTTTTATGTGTTGTTCTCATTCAGTTCCTTTTCTCTCAAGTCTTCGACAATACAGTCCTTCCATCTTATCTTTGGTCTTCCTCTGTTTCTTCAACTTTCTATTACTAAACTATTCATTCTTAATCCAATATATTCTTTATTTCTCCTCATGACATTTTCAAACCAATGTAATCATCTCGGTTGTATTTTTCTAGAAACTTGTAACACTAGAGTTATTTCCTTACCGTATCTTTCCGTGTCTTCCCCAAAATCTACTTCAACATCTTCATCTCTGCCACATTAATTTACTTTTTATTGATTATTTGAATTATATGAATATATTAGTAGTTTCCATGTTTACCATAGATGGTTGATTTACAAAATTTAATTTCTTTAAAATTCTTTAACTCTATATCTATTGAATATGAAGTATAAAATGTAATCAAATCGTATAGAGATTAATATATTCTTTAAGTATAAAACGTTAAATGTCAAAATCTTCAAATGAGAGTACTTCCGGTTGACCAATTATAACCAAAATCTAATCACCTCTTCTTCTGGAAGTAAACTTGAGGAATACGAAAAAAATATAATTTTTGGAATCGTGGTATTGAAGTTATGCGATGCGTTACTTATATGATAATATGGTTTTGTATATTATACACCTAATAGACTATTATTTTTTTAATGACAACTGTAATAAATAGCTAATATAAGGAAAATATATCTAGTACAAAGATATCAACAATATATTATTAAACATAATATTGATTGCAACAATGAAAAATGTTGATTACAAAAAATAAAAATTGCTTTAACAAATTTATATTATTAGTAAGTCTCTGACAAGCAACTTACAGCTTATAGTGGGGTCTGAACCACTCGGATACAACAGTATATTTTGGTAATCAGATGCATAAGTCAAATTTCGAATTATTTCTTAATATACAAACTTCTTAATCACTCTGTTACCATGCTATGCCAACGTCAGTATTAGTATTATTGGTAAACAAGTCATTGGCCGAAAGGGCACTTACCTAAAAATTAGTGATTCAGTATTATTGGGCGTACAGGGTGTGTGTCTAGTACACCGAACTTTTGGAAATTGTTTTTCGTAAGATCTGGTTATATCGGGACAAGGATCTCAGAAGTATTTTTAGATATTTGGCCAAACTTACTGTGCATTTCTAAATATGTGAATACTTCACATTAAAATACAAAAGGCCAGTGTCCTTTCTCTTAGGTTATTCGGTTTCTGCGAATATTTTGACGAAAATAAATTTAACTTGACTAAAAAAACAATGTGTGTTACTTCGAAACTCTTTGACGTAAATGAATTGTCTCTTTTAATGTCGCTGCAAAAGGTAAAAGTAAAGAGAGATGTACATGCTCTGTATTTATTTTCATATTACACATGTTTTCAGAAAAACCTGACATTTTTTCACACAGCAAAAGAAACTAAAAGGTCTTTGATTTATGGGGACCTTCTTTTTCAAGTAATTACGAATTTGTCTTTCTGAACGAAGGCACTATTTCTCCTAAGACATTCCAAATATGCACCCCAATATTAATTCGGATCATTTGCATATTACTCGATTATAAATAATACCAGTCCTATCAGATAAAAAGAGAAAACAACATTGTGGGAAATTTCTCGACTGTGATATGATTAGGGTGTCAACAATTACTCGAAATCTCATCAAACAGCATTTAATCTTACAAATCCGATGTTTCGGTGCACATTTGCACCTTCCCCAAGGTCTGTAACAAGTAATACAACAAATAATACATTCAAAATAACATGGATTTTCTGATTTTTCTGGGAGGTACGAGTACATTTAATATATACGTATATATATATATATATATATATATATATATATATATATATATATATATATATATATATATATATATATATACATATATATATTATTGTATTATTAATTAAATATGTATTTAAATTATAGGTATGTTAACATTACATACATCCTTAAAAAATACCGCTAATACCATCAATGAATTTGAAGAATTTTGGACCTATTAGAATAGTAGGACAAAATTTCTCATAGAACGAAAAAAGACATACAATTTCATTTATATGTGTGTACAGGAAATGTTAAATTCGTTACTTATAAGGCGCGAGCAGTCATGTGATCTTGTTGTCCTTGGCAGGCAGATATGAGGATCCGTGTCAGAATGACGGCTAGTAGTTATTTACATAGATGTCACAATTGTCATTCAAAATTTCAAAATATTCTGATGTTTATTTGTTATCAATAGTATGGAATATACTTGTCGAGGAAAACAATCCACATGGGTTTCTAAAATCATATTGTTTTGAATGAAAACTTATGATACTTGACACCTATGTACATTATTACTAGCTATCATTATGACTTGGAGTCCCATATCTGCTTGCTAAGGCGTACAAAGTCACATGACTGTCCGCGCCCTATGCAACATAAAGAGAGGTATTGTGCTGGACACAACAGATATACGCTGCTAAGTCCTTGTACATAAGTTCTTGCATTGATGTGGTTGTATTCATTCCTGATATGTAACATTTCAAGAAACATACATTTGGAGTAATTCTGTTCTTCCAAAATCTTGAAATCAAGATCAAAAGTATGTTTTTGTGTGAATGTGATCGCCGTGTTGTTCTGTGTTGCGATGTTATCAACCGTGAAACAAGTGCAAGTTTACACCGTAATGTCAGTGCGTTGTGAAAATAATATTCTTTTTACTATTTTCTATCTTGTTCCTACTAAGAGTGTAATAACATTAATGATAATAACTAAAACTAAATGATTACGACAATATGAAAACGTTTTCGTTTATGACAACAACGAAATGAAAACAAATTCTTCCATTAGGTTGATTTTATTTGGAAGAATTTTATGGTCCTATGAATAATTAAAATCAAATCCTCATAAAATTCCTTTTAGGGCATTATAATATCTCTATGCTATCAGATTACACGAGGTGTATACGAAGGGCGCGGCCAAGTCCCTCGCATGTCCTCTGGGTGCTCAGGGTAATTAAAAATGCAACGAGATAACGCCAGGCGGTCAGTGCAGGGTATACTGGGCTTGATAAGGGTAGCTTTTATAGCTTGTATTCAGGTAATATCCAGAAATTAACGTATGAAATATTCAATAAGATTGGAATAAAAAAGTCTAAAGTGGCCGGCACATTACCACCCATACGATATCAACAATAATTTAAAACTATGTCACCCTTAAAACAACTCCCCTAATATGTCTGTCAATTTGAGGATGATTGTACCGTAACAGTTAAATTATGCCGGCTGTATTCGTCGTCTCAGTTTGTCTTTTCCAGACCAGTCTCTCAACTATTTACTGTTTTTGTACGGTGCCTACAATCCTCAATATTTCTTTGGGCGTCTACGGTCGCAGTGCGTCCAGGGTCGAAACTCGAGACGCACTGGATGACCATAGAAACAAGAGATAAAAAGGGCGTGTTATATGGGATGGTATCCTACTGAGCATAGATCTGTCCCGCAGAGAACATGGATACCAGATGGAAAGATTTGCTAAGGATGATCTGGAATTATAATTGGGGATTATTTGTGCTTTACAGTTGGTAGGAAAGGAAAGAAATGGAGGAATATAATTGAAAGCATTGAAGGAAATGTTTTTCATAGAAATATGAAGGTTCTATTATTGTTGTCTGATTTAATATTGAAAATGTGTCTTTTCAAAGACAAACAGTAGTGAAAATAATACAAAATGTTTAGTACTTTCATTATGAGTTAAAAGTGTATAACAAAAGTTTAATTTATTAATATTCTTTAAAACGTAACAAAATGTGGAGCAATTTTAATTTAATTTGAAGTTTACATTAGTTTAAAATAGGGGTGCGCAAGTGTGGCCCTTTTAATCAAAACAAAAATCTCATTTAATTCGAAAATATATAAATAAAATTATATATTACAGTCTTCTGGTATAGAATTCATTACATGATGAAACCAATGTATCTTTCTAGAAACTTCTAACACTAGAGTTATTTCCCTTATTCTTTCATTCTTTCTGTATCTTCCCCAATATCTATCTCAAAATCCTCATCTCTCTGCCACACTTATTTTCTTTTCATTGACACTGACATCTGTCAGTTAGAATTTTCTTAATATAGTAGCTGTTTCCATGGTTATAGTACAGCTGGCTGATTTATAAATTTTAATTCATTTATAATTCTTTAACTCTATATCCATTGAATATGAAATATAAAATGCAAACAATTCGTAGAGATAATAGAGTATACATTTTATCCTCCTCCTTTACAAAGGCTTTAAGCGTGTGCGATAAGGATGGATATATCACGCTTGTCTTTCAAAAATTCATATTGTTTCGACTAAGTTAAGACATTCCACTTTAAAACGATGCTCGTTATGGATAATACTTTTACTGCAACGTTAGTTTATTTATTAATTCAGATACATTACCTTAATTCATAGCCGTACGAATAAATTTATTTTCTGCCAGTGTCACTTGCACTGACATTGTGTCAGTATCTTATTTTTCACATATTTGGTTTTACATTTGCTAATAAACCAGTTGACTTATTTTTGAATTTTGAATGCTTTTATTGTAACATATATTTTTATAATAATAAAATAACAGTAGTATCTTATGGACCCTCATGAAAATTAAGCAAACGACACTAATGAATTTGTCAGAATGAGAGGAGCAAAAATCTGAATTCATACAATTCGTAGATAACCTTGATCGGACATCTTTCAAAAATTTACTGTAAGAATTGTCATTTTTGGAATTCTAATAGTGGAGATATCGCGGCCGAAACCGCGGTCACACACACACACACACACACACACACACACACAGACATCAACATAAAAATAGTAAAATCGTATTCCAAAACTCACCACCGAATTTTTTAACCAAAGACAATACCTTTCCTTACCTAGATGTGACGGAAGGTAAAAAATATAAACCTTCGAAGTTAAAACATAAAAAAATAATAATAATAATAAAGTGTGAGTAAGAGTAAAGTACAATGCCTCTAGTTTTTTTCGCTGGCCCGAGGTCTTAGTCTTGGCCAATGACAATCCCCGAAAGAAGATGATGTGCACAAGTAAAGAGAATGCATATTAAAAATGTCACAGAGATCAAAGCTCTGCAGCATGTGTATTTTTAATATTGGCGAATGGTCCTCGCGGTCGTTTTGGCCGTTTGCTGTTCGTGGAAAGACGTGCGCCCATATTTTTAAATAATTGGTCGTGCACCGTTGCGAGTGCTTTATTCTTTGTGCATTTTTACGACGTTGGACGGCGTTCCGCGACCGCAGCGAGTAGTAAACTGTAGATTAACCGATGCCCGACTCGCGACCCGGGACTTTTCGTTTTTTCGTCCAAGGAAATTAACTTGAAACTAGCTGTTAATCAACGAAGCTTTCAAATTTACTTCTTTCTACAACCGTTAGTGGTCTCTTCGTGCTCTTTATTACTTTTTAATTTACTTGAGGACAACTACTTACAAACACACAAATATAAAAATTACTAAACAATTTTTCACAATAAACCAGTACATATCACAAAGAATAAAAGACCTAACATATATTACTTTAATAATACACTTTTATTAAATGAATTTGAGTAATAATATAATTAATGTTTTATGTAATTAGCCATTTTCATTATTGTAATGATTTTTTTTGTTGTAATTCAGCATTTTTTATGTCGTAATCAATTTTTATACGTATTAGGCACCAGAAAGTGAATAACAAAAATCTGTTGTGGTCAGCACAATACCTCTCGCCACTTCCGTTTTTGGTTACATATGCACAGGGCGCAAGCAGTTATTTGACAAGCAAATATGTGGGGGCCCGTGTCAGAATGACAATTAGTAATTATGTACATAGATGTCTAATACCAGAATTTTTCATTATAAATTTCAAGATTTTTGTAAATTCACGTAGTTAATTTGTCACCAGGAGTGTGGAATTTACTTGTCGAGGAAAATAAACCACATGGAATTGGAACATCACTAAATTTAGAGTGAAGAATAATGATATTTGACATCTATGTACATAATTACTAGCTATCATTCTGACACGGGCCCCCATATCTGCTTCTCAAGTCACATGACTGCTCGCGCCCTATTGTATTTAACATTTCTTGTATACCTACACTCTATACAAACAATTCTACTTATATATATTCTTTATATTTAGATTTTTAAATTTTAAATTCATTCCATGAAGAATTTTTGTCCTACTCTTCTATTTTTTCAAAATGTTTCGAATTTATTGTCGGGATTGACAGTATTTTTGAAGGGTATATATAATATACCTATAATTTTAAATATTTAACTATTAATACAAGAAATATAATAATGTATGATGTACTTCCCAAAAATAATCTTCAGCAATTTCTTTGGATTTTTGACACTAACATATATCTGTCAGTTACAAACATTTTAATTTTGCAATTGGTTTCTATGACATTATTTGGGCTGTGAGATTTATAACAACAGATTATTATATAACTTATATTTCTTTATCTCTAAATCTATAAAAATATAATAAAATATATGTATCAGATAGAGAATTTACTCTTCTTTAATATAAGCAAGAACAATTTTTTTTAAAAATAATATTTAGAAGATTTTTTTTAAAAATCTGCTACTTCCGGTTATCAAATTATTACCAAAACCTTTTCAGTTCTTCCCAGTAATATCCGATTGAGATACACACACACACACACACACACACACACACACACACACACACAGAGAGAGAGAGAGAGAGAGAGAGATCGTAAAAATTATAAAATCGGATTGTAGGGACCTTAAAATGTGCTTAATCATTAAAATCTGGAATGCGATTTTTAGCATGAATCCAATATCTCTCTTAGCGAGAGGTAAAAAACATTTATTTATTTATTAAAAAATGTATTGTATTAAGGTCGAAACCGAAGTCAAATCCTGCTTCGTCATAATTTGAGCAATGGTATTGTCATCGGTTCCAGTGATTCATTACTTTCTACTTCATCCTTTCAACTTTCTTTTCGTTATCTTCATCATTATGAATTCCTTTAATTCTTTTCTTGTGTCATGGTGAAGTTAGTTCTTTTTATCTGAGTTGTGATGAGCAGCTTACAACTAAATTCCTAACTATTTGTAAGCCCAAGTCATAAGTTAATTACCAGAATGCAATGTTGAACAACTCCTGATCCGAGATACAAACTGCCACAACTACGAACAGGTCTGCAAAGTTTGGGAAAACACTTGTGATGCTGATGTTAACGTACATCATGTATGGGGATATATGGAACGCTTATTCGCGAATTTGACATTCTTTTAGATGGAAACTAATTTAACTACATTATTAACTATACTACAAGCCCAACCCCAAATGTATTCGTACCCTCTGACTAAATTTATCATTTTAACAATAATCTACGTGCAAATATATGACAACAGACACGTGCTATTTTTTTTAGTTCCAACAGTAAATAGTACAATATTTATGTTACTGAAGGTAAAGGAAACTGACAAAATATTCAATTAATTACTATATTAAAATTTATTTTTTTAGTAAAATTATTTGCAAAGTGATATTTATTTATGAAAGTACCACCTACAATTATATTATAAACAAAACTAAATAAACTTCAGGATGCTATGATTATTACTCCAATTCAACAAATTTTGATATGGTGTATTAATAGAGTGTATAGAACTTGAATACATTGCTTATAATAAAATTTCTTAGGTTTAATAATAATTTATTTGCAAATAAACCATTGTCTGCATGTGAGAAATGTTTTCGTCTTTAATAATTCGCAAATAATTTTTACTAAAATAATAAAATTTAAGATGCCAATAAATTTAGTATATTGTCAGTTACCGTTACTCTCAGTTTTATAGATAATACTAATATAATTTTAGGACTTGTCTTTTGTCATATATTTGCCCCTAGATTATTATTTAAATGAGAAATTTAGTTAATAACATTGTATTTAAATCCAGTACACTTTATTAATACATAAAAATATATATATATATTTCATCACGGCATATTACCCATTGCTAGGTGTGCTAATCTGCTTTGTACAGATATCGGTAATGATGGAATATTTGTACCGTGTGGGGCGCTTACCAGACGTCACCTCACGGGCAATCATTGCTGGCGTGTAGAGTGCGCCACAGGGGTAAATTATGTGCTATTAAAATGCGATAGAATTTTTGGCGTCGGTCGGGATCGAACCCGGGTCCCCAGATTTGCGACCAGACACTCAGGCGCACGGCCACGAGACCCCATAAATACATAAAATAAAAAAATGCCCAAATATAATCTTAACTATTGTAACCTAAAAAAATATTTTTTATTGCTGTTAATATATTTATTTCAGATGGTATGAATACATTTGGGGTTGGGCCCGTATACCTCATTCAGAAAATAAATGGACCATTTATGTTTAGATAGGAGCATGATTTCTACTATTTGATCAGTCAAAATGCAAACCTTAAACTTTATTCTAATTAAGAAACCCTAAACTAGCCAACACTGTCTTCTTAAAACAAATAATTTGTTGTTATAATATAGGAAAAATAAATGTCGTTATCAATAATAACAAAAGATAATTTAGTAAAAAGTAATATTCAATGTTATTTTATATTAAATGGAATATACATATACGAAAGAATCAATAATTATATTACAATATAATGAATATTACCATAATTAGAAGTCATTTATTATATTTGTTTGTACAAAGTACCATTTAAATGTGATATCGATATGATACGAGAATTACGCATGCTTATTTTTACATATTTTTCAAAAACTGAAACTATCTTTAATAGTACAAAGTACAAAATATAAATAGCTACTCCGATATTTTTATTTCCTGAGAACATGGCACATTTCCTATATTTTCTTTTATGTTTCCCGCCTTTCTGAAACTTATTTATCTACAAAAAAAAATATTTCCAAACATATTTTACTATAATAAAAATTTTATATGAAAATCAAAGTGCTCGAAAGTCAAACACCTGATAAAAAATAGTTGCTCAGAATTTTATTTCGTGCTAAAATGTCTGGAAATAATAAAAACGCGTAGTGATATTTGTGTAACATTGCTCTGTTTAAATCCCCATAAAAACGACATCTTTATAAACAGGAAAAGCGTTGGAAATACGAGAAAAATAAGAAGTAAGCAAATATCCAAGACGAAGGATGCTTGCAGCTTTTTTTGCTACAATTTCACGAAATATGTTGTGAGGAAAGATGGTCATGAGAGAAAAACAAAACATTAAGGACGCCTACACTACAAAAAGAAAAGATGAGATGTTTTTTGTAGCATTGGGTGACGGAAAATTTAGTTACTAACATAAAGACATCAGGGAACACACAAAATAACCCTCAGCAAATGTTTACAAGTTCTGTAGTTAGAAGTTAGATTGTTTTCATTTTAAATTTAATTGTTGTAATCAATTTTGCTTTGTTGTAATCAACGAAAAATAATTCTTCTATTGATCAAGATCAAGTGAATTGGGATATAATATTTGGACGCCAAAGATTATTTCGAATTTAAATGGAACAAAATTGACTCCTGTGGTGCACTTCCCACTCCAGCAATGAATGCCAGTGAGGTCTGGTAAACGCCGCATGGTACAAATATGTTATCATCATTACCGAAATCCATGTACAAAATAGATTGGCACACTCAGCTATGGGTAATATGCCGTGATGATATATTTATTTATTTATTATTAATGCTAAATACAACAACAAACCGTAATAATAGTTTTTACCTCCCGCTACTCTTGGTAAGGGAGGTATAGGGATCGTGCTAAAAATCGCATATTGTGATTTTAATGACCACGTGTTTAAGGTCCTCTAGAATTAAATTTTAATATTTTCACGATGATGTCTGTGTGTATGTGCGTATGCCTGTGTCAGGGGTCATTTTTGTGCTATTTTAAAAAGACATTTTAATATAAAACAAATTTCGTTTGAAAATTTTTCCATATTTAAAATAATCAAGTTATTAAAAAAGAGCAAACCTATGAATCACCTTGTAATATATTAAGTATACGTACTCATATGCATATTATTTATAACATAAATATTATGATAAAAACGGGACTATATTTTATGAAAATTGTTTAATTATTCTAACATTTATAAATTTATTTTATCTTTTATAACTTTTACATTAATTTGTTAACTATCTGTAATGCATATGCTTTTATTATATTTGCAACTATAAATCAATATTGATTTATATTGGAATAATTTATCGTGTTTTTATCTGTCTAAAACGACGTCAAAAGTTATCAGACTTGAAAATAAATTATTGAAAAATATAGAACAGTATCCAATGACGAAATATAACTAGACAAAACTTCATTTGATTTGTTTTGATTTCGGCTGGCCAGACAGAGACAACTAGAGATAGAGATATGTTTAGTCTCGTTTGAGCATTGTTCACTAGAGTCGCAAGTGTTCTTAATAATATATTCTTTGGAAATAAAACTACTAAATTATGATTACAACCAACAAACGAATTATAATCCAACATATTTTCAGTCGATTAATTCAGTACCTATTTATCTTAGTAAATAAGATATCGGAATAAAAAACTTCTGTTGTTACATTTTTAATATGAGTTAAAATACGAGGGTCATTTAATAAGTAAAGAGACAAATGGCTATAGCTCAAAAACGGTTTATTTCAATCTTTCAAAATTAAGGCTATTTTACAACATAATCACCCCCCACAGTTATGCACTTGTCCCATCTTTCTTGCAGCTTCCTAATTCCCTTGGCGAAGAATTCTTTCGATTTACCCCGAAGCCACTTTTGCACCGCTTCCTTAACTTCCTCATTGTTAGCAAATCTTTTTCCACGTAGGGCATCTTTGAGTGGTCCAAACAGGTAAAAATCAGATGGGGCGAGGTCGGGACTGTAGGCAGGATGAGGTAAGACCTCCCAACCCAATTCTTGAAGCTTATCACGGGTCAGCTGGGCTGTATGAGGGCGGGCGTTATCGTGCTGATGAATGACTCCTTTTGACAAGAGTCCACGGCGTTTGCTCCTGATAGCTGGTCTAACTTTGTGTTCTAGCATCTCAGAGTAGTATTGGCTATTGGTAGTTCGCTGATCTTCAAGGAAATCGCAATAGACTGGACCCTGTGAGTCCCAAAAGATGGTCAGCATCACTTTACCGGCGAAAGGTTAAACCACTTTTAAACCGATCAACCCACTTGTAAAAATTCGCACGGTTCATACAACTTTTACTGTACTGTATTAACATTCTAGAAAAAATTTCACTTGGTTTTACACCTTCTGCGACTAAAAATCTAATGACTGAGCGCTGCTCTTCTAAGGTGCAATCTTCTAGTGGACTTGTCATGGTGAACTGAAAATTTTGAAGTTATGTTGACATAAAATGATGAAACAGCTGATCAGAGCATATCCCAAGGTTGCCAACTAACACCCCTGAAAAGATTGTTATAGAATTTGTCTCTTTACTTATTGAATGACCCTCGTATTCTTGAGTGAGACAACAAATTCACGTTTATTTATTGTACCTAATTGGTGAAACGAAGTTACAACCTTGTAATTTGTATTGCTTCTTTCAACATCCTCAAAACTTGATTGATTTCAACAATGCAACTCCAGTTTTTATTGTGATCTCAGCGATTTCGCAGTTTGATTTGTAGAAATACGATCACGATGACATTATATCTGAGATAATGGTCTCGTGGATAGTTTAGTTTTGTGTAAATATAGTAAAAGTCAATGATGGTAATCTTGCGGTCCGGTTCTGGCATCAGATCCGAGAACGACATTTATATCTCCGGCACGATTTTCCTAACCTTTACCGCTTTACTACATAAGCAACAGCAGAAGCAAAGGTGTAAGTAAAGCAAGCCCTCGTAACACAACTAGGGTTGTGCGTCTATGTGTAAACTAGATATTTATATTTATATCCGATATATACAGCGTATAACATAAATAAGAATATTAAATTAAACTGGTGAATAGATTGACAAATACACCAGAAGATGAAACAATATACAACTCTGGAAAAATAAGAGATAGAATAGAATTCCAAAAAAAATCATACGTCAAATTTGTGTTACAACAGTTGGATAATCCAAAAATGGTAGGACATTTATAGGATGCAGGCGACCAAGAACAACTCTACAAATGACGGAACAAGAAAACGCATAAAGATGATTAAAAGTGATGCACGCTGAAATGAAATCACAATAAATGTTTAAATTGGCCACCAACATTGTCAATATAACACTGAAGGCGTCGACGAAATAATGTAATGTACTAGTCCCTGCCTGAGCCTCAACACTGTCTAAAACATCATCTTCAATATTCTCTATGTGATTAGGGCGTGTTTGAAACCATATATTTCTACCTTACTCTTATATGGAAAGATACCATTTGATTTTGGTGTAAATCAGATAACCGGAAATGGCACTTTACTGGAAGCTCAAAATAGTTTTTCTTCGAGATTTGTTATTATAAAAACTAAAGTTTTTTAAATTTTCTACAGGTTTTCTTTAATACTTTTTGTAACTTTTTAAAAAGAAAATAGTAAATAGAACAATAATTATATGGAAAGGAATATAGTATGCAGCACAAGTAAATATGTAGGAATGTAGGTAAAATAATAAAAATATATAATATATCATCACGGCATATTACCCATTACTGGGTACACAGATGTCAGTAATAATGATGACATATTTGTACCGTGCGGGTGTTTACAAGGCGTCACTTCACGCGAATCTGGGGAACCGGGATTCCGACCGACGCCAAATATTGTAGAATTTGAAATAGCATAAAATTGACCCCTGTGATGACCTCTCACGCCAGCAATGAATATAGGTAAGTATATAAATAAATATATTATCATGGTCGAATTGATCGAGAGATAGAAAGGAGAGTGAGTGCGGGATGTAAGGTAACGGGTGCTCTGGGTATGTTTGCACGAAATATTAACGTATCAAGGGATGCTCGGTTGAGTGTATATAATGGAGTGCTAGTGCCTGCTTTGATGTATGGAAGTGAATGCTGGGCATGGACAGGGAAGCATAAAAAGAGAGAGACTGCCGTGGAAATGAGGTATTTACGTGGTGTATGTGGGTATGTCAGACGGGATCGCGTGAGGAATAATTTGGTGTATGAAGAATGTATGGTAAGCAACAATGTGATTAAGAGAGTTGGTGTGAGTCAGTTGAGATGGTTTGGGCATGTGGAGAGAATGGCGAGTGAACGGCTTGTTAAGCGTATATATCTTGGTGAAGTTGAGGGTTTTCGATTGCGTGGCCGACCAGTGTGTAAGTGGATGGATGTGATTGGTAGGGTGCTTAAAGAGAGAGAGTTTCCAAGTGTGAAGAGAAGAAGAGCATGTATGAATTCGATTATGAGTGTGGCCGAGGCGAAAGAAGTCTGCTTAGATAGGAATGTGTGGCGAAGGATGATTGTTTCCTAACTATTATTGTGATCCGGATGCGGTATTTCGCTACCGAAAATCGGTCACTTTAATATGTTAAGAGTAAGGATTTGTTGTATGATTGATGTTGTTCTTATTGTTATCGGGTTTGTGCGAACCCACTAAGTGGGACACGCGTGATTTTATGTATGTATGTATGTATGTATGTGACATATTACCCATTGCTGGGTCTGCCAATCTGATTTGTACACAGATTTCAGTAACCATTATGATAAATTTGTCACTTCACGAGCACTTATTGCTGGCATGGAGAGTGCACCACAGGGATAATTTTTGTGCCATTTGAAATTCGAAATATTTGACGTCGGTCGGGATCGAACCTGGTATTTAAATTTAATTTAATGTATTTACACGACTAAAAATTAAATTAAAAGAGAGGTATTGTGCTGGCCATAATAGATTTGCGTTAGTGTAGATCGTTCGATATTTAAACTTACATCCGAGTATATAGTAGTAATACAATGTCACTTTCACACGTGTATAATTCGTAAATAACTATTTCATTAGAAATTTATAATCTCAAGCCCGTGTACATTAGAAATAATACTTGATGACATCAACCCAACAATTAAATAAACAAACTGCTGGCAATTGTCTCACCTTGCGTATTTAATGAAAACAATGGTCTAATTTTAATGTGACACCTGAATTCAACTCTCGTCATTGCTAAATTTGTTTATTACATCACTGGATATTTCTTCGTACGATAGTAGTGCAATGACGCGAAGATTTGACGCGGGAAAAAACAAATGTCAGTGTCAAGGCCCTCTTTGACACAGGAAGAAGTATTAGTGATCTATGGACGTCAAGGGCTGATGACACATCACAATAATTGTAAACAAGATAAATAAATGAAGATGTAATAGGATTAAAATTAAATCTTACCTTTAAGAGAGATTTTTTATTTGATGCTGCTGCTGGATCTGAAATGAAAATAAAATATTTAAGAATAGATTTTTGATAGAAATAAGCTTAATTTCTGTTAATATGAATGCGCAATAATATTTCGTTCATAGGTAGTTCCAAAATATTTCAATTAACTGTATAATGTGAGAGGTTATACTCTCTTTCTCTGTACCTACTTGCAGTTAGGTAAGGTAGTGGCAAGAGGTAAAAATAAAAAATCTGATGTGGACACCACACGACTTCCTTGTACGATTATTAAACTATACATATTTTTTTAATAAATAAATTACAAAATATTAATTTTAACTTCAAAACAGTAAGATATATAGCGACCATAAAGAGAGTTTTATAGAGAGTTTTGATTACAACAAAGAAATATTTGATTACAACAATGAATATGACTAATTTCACAATAAAAATATAATATTTGTTATTGTACGAATCATAAAATTGCACGTATTTAACGTAATTTGACATGTACATTTTTTTTATTTTTTTGTCCTAATCCATTGCAAGCTTTATTACAAAAACAAAAAAGTATATAATTTTTAAATTTACATATCTGGCTTATACAAAGGGCTAATATAATAATACTTGATGTGCTAGACGCAGAAATTAATTCTCTAAAACTTTTATTTGAAGCATTTATTTCTAAAATCAAAATAAAATCATTTTATTCAAGAAAAACTGTTAACAACTTCAAGTAATGTACCACTTCCGGTTAGCCTATTTTAACCAAAATCTATTATGTTATTTCGATTGACATAAAAGTCTTGTATACCAAATTTGAAAAGTTTTGGATTATATTTTAAAACAGTTTTTCATTAAAATCTATTATAGGCTTCATGTAAAGTGCCACTTCTGGAAATTGTGTAATAACCAGAAAGGGAGGTGCACAATTAGATGTTATAGGAGTCCTAAATACAAAATTTCAACTTTCTACGGCTTACCGTACTTATTGCTGACGTGGAAAGTGCACAACAGGGGTCAATTTTGTGCCATTAAAAGTCGAAGTAATTTTTGGCGTCGGTCGGAATCAAACCCGGTCATAATTAAAAAATTTAACATTTCTTGTACATACAAATAATTCAAATTGTATCTATTCTATCGTTCTATGAGGAATTTTCTCCTACTCTTCTAATATATTCAAAATTCTTTATATTCACTGACGGTATTAGCGATATTTCTTAAGGATATTTGTAATATTAATATACCTATAATTTTATATATTTAATTAAGAATACAATAAGAAATGTTAATAAAACTGTTGATTCTTGACACTGACATTTTGCATTTAACTGTCAATTATAAACATTTAAATATCTCAACTGATTTCCATGGGGTTGTTTAGGCAGCGAGATTTATTGCAACAGATTATTTTATATTATTATATAATATATCTCTAAATTTATACGAGATATAATAAAAAAATTAAACGTATCAGATTAAGAATTTAAAGATCTTTATTGATGTATATTTTTTCAAAAATATATACGAATTTTAGCATGAATCCAATACCTCTCTTGGCGAGAGGAAAAAAGTTATATTTAACTTTATAAGTATAACTAATTTATTTCCAATTTCCAAAGTTAATAAAATGTTCAAATCAAGTTTGAATTTAATTTTACCAATTAAATATGTCAAATACATAAATACATCAATATCTCAAATCTCGAAATATATTAAATTAGTAAAATTTAGTTCTAAAGTGTTAATTAATTGTAAGTTTAGGAAAATTAATTAACTTTAAATAAAAAAAACGAGTTAGTCTGTTAGTCAGACTTTACAGTTACAAGTTCTTCTGATTAATATCCCCACAAATGCGAAAAATAAAATGTCAAGGCAACGAAGAAACATCTTTTCGTATGTTTCTTTCCAGGAAATGATATTTTCTTGCACATGTGGGCTGGAATTAAGTTCCTTCCAATTAAAATATTTTATGGAACTTTATAAGGATGTATTATGTAATCAATATGAATGTTATTTTACTAAACAAGTTCATATATTATTGAGTTTACGTCAAAGTGTGCTTTGAAAAGTATAATAAATATTGTATTATCCAAATACTAGGTATTTGTAATATATAATGTTATCAATCTTTTTGTTTTTGATTATTTGTAGTCATGTTTAATCAATATTTATATATATATATATATATCAAATCATTTATAATGAATGGGTTGGGCAACATTTTTTTTGTATTTGCTTTATCCGTTTTTCAAATAAATGAATATTACTTTTACAATATCTACAGCGTATACTTGTGAAACTTTTTATTAGTTGCTATGGTTATACAGCATGTAATATGCCGGGCAAATGAATAGTTCAACTTATTAATGTATTTTTTATATCTCTATGCATCTTAATATTCGAATTTAAGTTACTTTCCTATATTTTATTTTTCATTTTTACCTCTCGCAAAGATAGGTATTGGATTCATGCTAAAAATCGCATATCCAGATTTTAATGATTAAGCACGTTTTAAGGTCCCTACGATCCGATTTTAATATTTTTACGATGATGTCTGTGTGTGTATGTATGTGCGTGTGTGTGTACGTGTGTGGGACGTTGGAAGGACGATTTCTCAAAAACTATAATACTTAATACCTTTTATCTACGTATTTCTCAGTCGGACATTTCTGGGAAAAGCTGAAAAGGTTTTGGTAATAATTGGACAACTGAAAGTAGCAGATTCTTAAAAAAAATCTAAATATATAAATTCTCTGATACATATAAATATTCTATTATATCTTTTATAGATTTAAAGATAAAGAAATATAAAGTATATAATAATCTATTGTAATAAATCTCACAGCCCAAATGATGTCATGGAAACCAATTGAATATTAAAATGTTTGTGTCAAAAATCCAGAGACATTACTGAAGATTTTTTCTGGGAAGTACATACATTATATTATTTCTTATTGTAAAATATTAAAATAATAGTTATATTACATAATATACCCTTCAAAAATACTGTCAATTCCGATAATGAATTGGAAACATTTCGAAAAATTAGAAGAGTAAGACATTTTTTTTTTTCATAGAATGAATTTAAAATGCAACAATCTAAATATACGTAAGGAATAGATATAAGTAGAATTTTGGGTGTCGTGTGGGTATACAAGAAATGTTAAATACAATAGGGCGTGAGCAGTCATGTGACTTTGTTGGCCTTGACAAACAGATATGATGGCCCGTGTCAGAATGATAGCTAGTAATTAAATACATAGATGTCAAATATCATAATACTATACTATAGGGTAATAGAGGTATTCTCTTATTGGAGATTTTACTATATACGTAAACAATCCTTCTGAAAACTTTTCTCCACGGTTATCCAGGTTTATTCTTTGGTTCTTATTTATTTTTTGTTTACTTAAAAATATACTTTTACTTACTTTTTTATGTTTACAGAATCCAGAAAATAAATAAACAAATTATTGCAAAATAAATTTGATAGCTTCTTTTAAAACTGATTGTGGATATAATTAAATATTTTAACTACATATTTGCTCAACGAAGTATAAAATTATAACAATTTGATAAAAACTTATTTCTTTTCTTTTGATAACATTCTCCCACAAATCTCAACATTTCAAAGTTCATTAACCAGTTAGTTTTAGTAAAATCAGCTATTCCAATTTTGATTGTACCATATTGCATCAGAGATTTTGAGATTGTTCTACAATTAATGAATCATGAAACAGGAATTTAATATTGATGATTAGCTCAGGTAGAAAATTGAGTAAATATTACTAAACCCACTTGGAAATTGTGAAATGTTAGATAAATTATTTGATAATATTAATATTCACTTAAGTGTATTTTGTAGAGTACATAATTAATGTAATAATAGTTCAAGAACAATGAAATTTATAAATATTCGTATAAAAGAAATATTATTGTTGCCGGTCGTTATGGGTCAACTTTTTGGGACACTTTTAAATTTTAATAGGCTCCACAGGAATTTTCTATCGTTTTTACCTCTCGCTAAGAGAGGTATTGCATTCATGCTAAAAATCGCATATCCAGATTTTATTGAATAAGCACGTTTTAAGGTCCCTACAATCCGATTGTAACATTTTTACGATGATGTCTGTGCGTGTGTGTGTGTATGTGTGTGTGTATGTGTGTGTATGTGGGATGTTGGAAGGACGGTTACTCAAAAACTATAAGACTTTAAATATGTTTAACTACGTATTTCCCAATCGGACATTCATGGGAAGATCTGAAAAGGTTTTGGTAACAATTGGACAACCGGAAGTAGAAGATTCTTGAAAAAAAATCTTCTAAATAATATTTTTTGAATTTTTTCTTGGTAATATTAAAGAAAAATAAATTCTCTTTCTGATACATTTAAATATTTTTGTATTCTATAGATTTAGAGATAAAAGGAATATAATATATAAAATAATATGTTGTAATTAATTTTACAACCGAAAGAATGCCATGAAAAATAGTTGAAAATTTAAATTGCTTGTAAATTTAGAAAATCTTAAAATTTTAAATGAAAAATTCTGACATTTGACATCTATGTAGATAATTACTAATTATCATTCTGAAACGGGCCCACACATCTGCTTGTCAAGCCCAAAAATGTAACATTATTGTTCGCGCCCTATACTTATGTAACCAAAAAAAGGAAGTGGCGAGAGGTATTGTGCTGGCCACAACAGATTTTTTTTTTTTGAGCTAATAATAAAAAACAGAAAATTATGAACGAATAACAGGTAACCACGACTTATTAGCCCAAAATCTGTATTTAAATTAACGTTATTAGAGAATTTCTTGATTTCGATGGCTTCTCTAATTAGCCTTTTTATCCAGTTATTTTTCTTGCTAAAATCTTCGTGTTTTTGAAATCAATTCCATTTAACTTAAATATGAAAAATGTGACGAAGGGCTCATATGTAATTTTACATGAAGTAATACTAAAATTGTAAAAAGAATTCTTCATTATTGGATACTGTTAAAATTTGATACCTACTTCATTACCTCCCAAGTGCCTTCCTCTGTTCTACGTGATAATATAAACCTTGATACTGATACGCGTCTAATATATTTTGCATTTTAATTTAGCTAATGGTCGTCGATTTCAGTGACTCATATTCACATGATTGCGAAGCAAGCTTCATTATCTTCACGCAGCGGACATTTTACGAATATAAATTTATCAAAATATACGACAGTTCATCGACCTTGGTGTTTGTTGTTTTCTTCGGCTGTTTCTCTTGATCTATAGCGGTGATTAAATCGCGAAATTTTAAAGATTTAAGGAGAGTAAACATATTATTAACTCATAAAAACTTTAAGACAAATAAAAGATTGTATGTTTTCACTTTACTAAACTATAATTTAATAAACATTATCTATTATAAATATAAATAGGTATAAATACTCCTGCTTTTGTGATATCTTATATAGTAGATTTTAAAGTATGCTTTGTCTACTCAAAATAAATTAAACAAGTGCCATTTTAACCGCAAGAGTGAATAAAATAATACTTTAACAGCAAGAATAGATAAAGGTAAATTCAATATAGGCAATGATAAACTTTAACGGTTTGTGTTAATAATAACGTCAATTATTGTGTTATTATATATATATATATATATATATATATATATATATATATATATATATATATATATATATAATCAGTATCCTCTTTTACTCCATAAGGGTGTCGAAGTTCGTTCTTTTCTTCAGTTATCTTCTACAAACTTTTTCCATTTTTTTTCTGTCCGCTGCTATTTTCTTTGCTTCTACTTGCGTGATGTTCTTCTTTTTCAATATCTCTTCTATGGAGTCATCCCATGTCTTTTGTGGTCTGCCTCACTGAGAGAAATGTATAATTGTAGCAAGTGTAAATATACTTAATACAAAAATAAATCTACTAAAAAAATCTGATGTGGCCAGCACATAACCTCTCGCCGTATATTTTACCTGGCTGTATGCATAAAGCAAAGAATATTTTTATAAATACAAATAATATATTCATATAAATCTATGACGTATAAACTTCTTTATTATTCAATAATAGCATGTCTCAACATGAAGATATTTTACCATAAATTATGTTACAATAAATTACAAAGTAGAGTTTACCATATATAAATATTAGGCTGGTAACAGCAATTTTCAATTCGAACAACTTTGTTTACTTTCTCTTCATATTCTTCTAGTAAAAACATTAATTTTGGGCGGTCTAAAATGTATATATCTGGATTGTGCATATATTCTTATATATCTTCTTTTACATTTTATTTTTTCATACTTGTTATATCTAAATAACCTTAATTCCCTTTAATAAAGTGACGGATAGATTGCACTCCGATTTTGTCAATATTTACAACTTACTTGAGAAGAATTTGATAGCTTTTTCGCAATTCAAAGTTACTCTAGTCTACAGTACTGGTGTACATTGTCCCATAATGTTTGAAACAAATTTAAGTCCTTCAACCTAGACTTGTCATCTCCATAATAGTCACAGATCAAGAACTAAGGGATTCTCCAAGTACATTTTTAATTCATTACTCATTATTTCTGACACTGACATTTATCTGTCAGTTACAAATAATTTAAATTATCAACTATTTTTCATAGCATTCTTTCGGCTGTCAAATTTATTACAATAGATTATTTTATATATTATACTTCTTTTATCTCTAAATCTATGGAATATATAATAAAATATTTAAATGTATCAGATAGAGAATTTAATTTTCTTTAATATTACCACGAAAAATTTTCAAAAAATATTATTTAGAAGATTTTTTTTCAAGAATCTTCTACTTCCGGTTGTCCAATTATTACCAAAACCTTTTCAGATCTTCCCATGAATGTCCGATTGGGAAATACGTTGTTAAACAAATTTTAAGTCTTATAGTTTTTGAGTAACCGTCCTTCCAACATCCTACATACATACACACATACATCCACACACACACACACACACACAGACATCATCGTAAAAATGTTAAAATCGGATTGTAGGGACCTTAAAACGTGCTTATTCAATAAAATCTGGATATGCGATTTTTAGCATGAATCCAATACCTCTCTTAGCGAGAGGTAAAAAGTGACAAATACACTTGCATATTTAAATATATAAAATAAGTATATTTAAAAAAAAAATCTTTAAAACACAAATGCGTATACTAACTTTTAATATATTTCGTGTTACATAGTAATAGAACATGTACTTAAAATTATGTATGGAATTTATACATTATACACAGGATTGACGGAAGGTATTGTGCTGGCCACAACAGATTTTTTTCTTAATGAATAAGAGCATTTTATAATAATTTACTATTATTTACTGTCTTGAAATGGTGCTGCTTATGGTCAGGCGCCGTACGAAGCGGCCTTGTTGACATCAACAATTTCTCCCTTTCGTGTTATTCACAAAATAAAATGTTGAAAGAAATCAGTAAGAAAATTTGATGTTGGAATCCTTGAACAGTAAAGTGTAAAATATACAGCGCTTCAATTCACGGGTGAATTGAAAGCTATTCTCACTTCAATCTGGAATCTAGAATCTCGAGTCCGCGACTCGTCGGTCACCGCTGTTGCTGTTCACCATTACAGCCTGGTTTGCACTCGGCTCCTGCAAATTATTGTGTTTGAATGCGGATTGTGTACATTCGCTTGCTTCGCTGCAGTAAATATTGTGATTACTGGAATTGAGTTTAGATTTTTCAAACGGGATCGACCGGGGAAACAAAAAAAAAGAATAAAAGTGTAATCGACACTTCGGTAATAAGAACGGGTTTCAAATCGATGTTATTAAGAAAGGAAATTCTACAAAACAATAAAAACAAAAATATTCTGCGTTGTTTGTATTTCTATTTCTTACAATTGAGGTCTATTAGACCTTTATGGGTAGTATACTTATACCCAATAACAATCAGATATAAGCAAAAAAAATTTTGATCTTCAATAACTCCAATTATATAAAAGACATTGGGCGCAAATTTGGCAATTCATTAGACCTTTATGGGTAGTATACTTATAGCCAATAACAATCAGATATAAGCAAAAAAAAAAAAATTGAAAAAATCCTAAGGGGTAGGCTTTAGAATTTTTTTTTTGTCAAAAATTAAAAAAATCGAGTTATATATGCTAATAATATATTTCAACCATTACAAATACGAATCCAGCAACGAAAAAATAATTTGGCCCTTAGTTTTTTTCATAATAGTCGTTTAAAGTTGAAAAAAATTTCGACTAAAATTTTTGATCTTCAATAACTCCAATTATACAAAAGACATTGGGCGCAAATTTGGCAATTCATTAGACTTTTATGGGTAGTATACTTATACCTAATAACAATCAGATATAAGCAAAAAAAATTTTTTGTAAAAATCCTAAGGGGTAGGCCTTAGAAAATTTTGTTTTGGGTCAAAAATTAAAAGTATCGATTTATATTTATTTATATATGCTAATAATATATTTCAACCATTCCAAATACGAATCCGGCAACGAAAAATTTATTTGACCCTTAGTTTTTTCAGAATAGTCGTTTAAAGTTGAACAAAATTTCGACAAAAATTTTTGATCTTCAATAACTCCAATTATATAAAAGACATTGGGCGCAAATTTGGCAATTCATTAGACCTTTATGGGTAGTATACTTATTCCAAATAACAATCAGATATAAGCAAAAATTTTTTTTGGATAAATCCTAAGGGGTATGCCATATATTTAAGAATATATAGAGTATCTCATTTGAAATATGAAAGTTAATGTCATTTCCGGTTAAACCGGAAGCGATACCATTATGTCAATTTTGTTTAATCATTGTCTTTGTCAGTTTTTCTTCAATTTTTCGTTTTTCTCTGAAACAGTTAGGATCAGACCTATATACCCCTTTTTTAACATCCTGTATATTACTATATGAGTATTTGTAAATAAAATATACCTCTTGTATGATAAATGAATAAGTAAGATACAATTTTGTACTTTGGACAAAATTGGTTTTAGAACACCGTCATTCTGGACAGTTAATTTTAATTGGTGACTATAATTTACGTGAAACTTTAAATGATTCAGACATAAATTGTGTAATTTTGATTTTATTCTGTGTTAATAACATCTTAATTGCTGTCTAAATGTACAATTTGTTTCTGTTGAACCGTTTTTTGCTGCTGACAATCAATCTGAAGTGTATTCTGGATTGAAATCTGACTTTTAAGAAACCCTTTCGTTTCCCAGCATCGATTAGCGAAGACTTCTAAACGCAATCATTCCTTACAATTGCCTGCAGTGGAAAGCAGAGCCAACGAAGATTATAAAAAGACGCTGATGTAATAATTACGTCTGTAATTAATGGTTGCGTGCAGTGAAAATTATTTTCTTATTTTGCGCTCGATGTTGTAGAATAAACGTGGGTATCTCTCTGATTTACTTATTGAGATATTAACAGGAAATTATTGTGTACGGAGTTTTTATTTAGTGTTATTTAGTATCTGACGCTTAATTAGTTTGTTACAGTAGCGGATTGAGATTATTAAATTAGATCATGTAACAGTAGCATGGCCTAAAGTTATGTGAACAAGAATCAAGGAAGACAAAGTGTGTCATTATGTTTGTCATCGCCATGGATACAGTGCTGTTTGCTTAAAACTTGATTGTGATTTATTTTCACAACATATTTCTTTGAAATCTAAAACACCACTAAGAAATTATTTGAAACTAAATCTAAATCGGGAAATTGCCAAAATATGGGTTTGTCATTTTTTACTTCCTTGTACGTAAGTAAAGGAAGTATTGTATTTGCGAAAAATTTCGGTTTTCAGATTTCAGCGGAAATATCCATTTTAATCATCCCTGAATCCATTTTGACTAATTTCGCCGTGACGTCTGTACGTACGTACATACATCTAGTTGTGCACCTCCCTTTCTGGTTATTACACAATTTCCAGAAGTGGCACTTTACATAAAGCCTATAATAGATTTTAATGAATAACTGTTTTAAAATATAATCCAAAACTTTTCAAATTTGGTATACAAGACTTTTATGTCAATCGAAATAACATATTAGATTTTGGTTAAAATAGGCTAACCGGAAGTGGTACATTACTTGAAGTTGTTAACAGTTATTCTTGAATAAAATGATTTTAGAAATAAATGCTTCAAATAAAAGTTTTAGAGAATTAATTTCTGCGTCTAGCACATCAAGTATTATTAAATTAGCCCTTTGTATTAGCGAGATATGTAAATTTAAAAATTATATACTTTTTTGTTTTTGTAATAAAGCTTGCTATGGATTAGGACAAAAACATAAAAAAAATGTTCATGTCAAATTACGTTGAATACGTGCAATTTTATGATTCGTACAATATCAAATATTATATTTTTATTGTGAAATTAGTCATATTCATTGTTGTAATCAAAACTCTCATTAAAAAGAACCGGGTTAGATTATGGTCGGTATATATCTTACTGTTTTGAAGTTAAAATTAATATTTTGTAATTTATTTATTAAAAAAATATGTATAGTTTAATAATCGTACAAGAAAGTCGAGTGGTGTCCACATCAGATTTTTTCCTAAAGTATTAGAACAATCTGTATGTAAAGGGTTAAATAAATTCAAGTAATACTTATTTAAAGTCTTACAAAACACAATGGTTGGTAGCATGAACAAATGATTAATAGTGACGTTTTCTGTTCAGGTTGTATTTTCAGATTGAATTGTAACAAATTTATTCACATTCAGTATTGTTAGTACTAAGAGTGTAATGTACTACACGCCAAGAGTAATTAACCAACAAAAATTGAAGAAAATATAGTTATGATTGAATTTTTGAAAATTTTGCCAGATTTAGTTTTCTTTCATTTTCTTAATAAATAGAGTATTTGCTGTAAATGTCATGAAAATTGCTATATACTTTATAATGTAGTATATTGTTACAATAGTAATATATTTGCCCGCCATTTTACTTTTTAATAATGTAACATATGGATTATTTTACAGATTGTAAAGCAAATTTGATGTACTTTTCAAATTTGTAAAAAAATATAGTATGTTCTATTTGAAATTTCAAAATTGATATTAATTACTAATAAACCGGAAGTGGTATCATGAATATACATCCGTCATCAAATAGCTTACATGTTGCTGTATAAATCATGTTATATGAAAGAAATTACTAACTTAATAAATAAGCGAGATATTTGCTGGGTCCATTAAAATATAACACCCTGTAGGATAGAGTAGAAGTAACTAGTATATACACATGAGAATAGGTTAGAACAGCCTAGTAAGAAAAGTAGTAGAAGCTGGAAGTGTGAACATAAAAGAGAAAGAGGAACATCGGGGAAAACATGGGAAGGAAGACAAGCAGAACTAGAAAACAAAAATATGGCAAATGGCAGAAAGAATGGATTAAAAAAAATTCAATGAAGAAGAATAATAAAAGCTTATTAAAAACAATATTGTATACATATTTATTGTATTGCCTCATAACAAAACCTATCTCGAAAATAATTTCTTATTGTAAAATTCCTGAGCAAATCGTTTTACGATAGGAAAATTTCTTTATGCAATGGCATTTGTTTTCGCGCAATAATGATAAGCGATTTGGCAACGTTTTATTATTTATCAGCCAAGACTACGTTTAACGTAATACGTTGTTAAGATAGGTCATGTCCTTTCATGGTTCATACAATGGCAAGTAGAAAACTAAGTGCTGTTGGACAAATAACACCTTCTCTTCAAAGCTGCGCGGAAGATAAAGATAATATTCGTGGAACTAGGTTATATTTTTAGAAAATTTATTATAATATATTTTAGACTTGGCGGCCTAATATATTGAACAACAAAATGCGCAAGAATTACAAGCATTCGCATCGTAAATTCTTTATTCATGATATGTTTTTAACATTGAAATCATAATATTATAACGCAAATGAATTAGCATATTCTTATTTTAAATAATACAGTTTTATGAAATATATTTCTATGGTTTATGACAAAATAAGTAGATGGTACTTTGCCACATATTTTAGGATATTAGGTTAGAGTGTTCTACTAAATATAAGGAGGCATTGAGTTCAAAATCCAATGAGGTCAGAGTTCAAAATTTTATAAATTAATAAAAATCAATTTGTATTCTGACGCTTATATATATATATATATATATATATATATATATATATATATATATATATATATATCTTTAAAACAAAAAGAAATCTAATGTGGCCAACACATGACCTCAAGCCAATTCCATTTTATTACATAAATAAATAAAATCTGCGTTGTAGGAAGATATCGGTAAATGTTGAAATATTTGTACTGTGTGGGCGCGTACCAAGCGTCACCTCACGGGCACTCACTGCTGTCGTGGAAAGTGCACCACAGGAGTCAATTTTGTGCCATTAAAATTCGAAGTAATTCTTGTACTTACAAATAATTCAAATTGTACCTATTCTTTTGTTCTATGATAAATTTTCTCCTACTCTTCTAATATATTCAAAATTCTTTATATTCACTGACGGTATTAGCAATATTTTTTATGGATATTATGTAATATTAATATACCTATAATTTTAAATATTTAATTAATAATACAATAAGAAATTATAAATGTACTTAATACCCAGAAAAATCTTTCTGTAATGTTAATAAAACTGTTGAATCTTGACACTGACATTTTGCATTTATCTGTCAATTATAAACATTTAAATATCTCAACTGGTTTTACTACAACATATTATTCTATATTATCATTTAACTCTAAATCTATAGAAGACATATTTATTATTGTATTAACATAAATTTTCAAAAATAATATTTAGAAGAATCTTTTTAAGAAACTATCACGTCCGGTTGTTTAATTGTTACCAAAACCTATTCAAATCTTCCCATTAATGTTAGATTGAAGAATCGTAGTTAAACAGATCTTTAGTTGTATAGAATTTGAGGAATCGTACCTCCAACATCCTAACACACACACACACACACACACACACACAAACACAGACATCATCGTAAAAATGTTAAAATCGTATTCTAGGGGCCTTAAAACGTGCTTATTCAATAAAATGCGGATATGCGATTTCTAGCATGAATCCAATACCTCTCTTAGTGAGAGGTAAAAAAATAAGTCTTATTTTGAAAACCACAGGTCGACAAAAATATTAATTACCTAATAATTTTGTAATAGTCTTGCAAAATAGTATTTCTTTGATAATTTAGCAAACATTTCTTCTTCTTATAGTTCTCAAAATAGTAATGTTGGCAAACTTAAATAGAACAAGTACCATTCTATTTAAAACATCAACAATGATATCGCTTCCGATGTAACCGATAGTAGCATTTCGGATCTTTTCACACCAAAAAGTGGTGTTTAAGTTTACCTTCAACTTCGTATTTTACGCTACAGAATTAAAATAAATTATAAAGAAAATCCGAAGTTTTTCAATCATCCTGAATATTATATTTCTCGCTGTCATCTTCATAATGGTGCAAAGAACAATAATAGGATTAATTTAAATTTTAAAGTATAAACAATAATATAAATCTTTTCTGTCACCATTTCAGTGTTTAACGACGGTAACATTTTCTATTTCTGATCTATACACCTACAAATGCACCGATCCAAACATCAGCAACATACTGGCCCAATAACTTTCAAGTTGAGCTTGTTGTTCGCTTTATTTTCATTACCATTGCGTAGTTCATTCGTCTTAGACTTTATTTTAATGTTAAGCAAAGTCAAAATAATAATTCTATTTACTCGTAGGTAATAACATTGCGATTTTATTTGGCAATGAAAAATTCTACGTACTACTTATTTTATTTTCGATTCTATAATGAAGAATTGAAGTTCTCATAATTAAAGAGCAAACATTTATTCTTTGAAAATAGGTTTTTAATAACTTTTTAATATGAATGGAGCAGGTGTTCAAAGGTGAAGTGTGAAATTCAAATGTATTAGAATACAAGAATTATTTTTAAATGGTCTCTTGTCGAGTAAGATCTTAATTTATTTTTATTGTTATTTAATTTGCCATATGGTATGAGTTCTTTACAAATAGAAATTAATTAAAATGTTTCACAAATGTTTCCCTAAACATAAATCATTTTTGAAAGCTTTACAATATATGTTTTGTACTTTTTTCGATATTTACCTCCCGCTACCCTTGGTAAGGGAGGTATAGGGATCGTGCTAAAAATCGCATATCAAGATTTTGGTAAATGACCCCGTTTTAAGGTCCTTAGAATCCATTTTTAACAATTTCACGATGATTAATTAAATGTTATTTTTTCGCAATTTATTTTAATCTTAAAGATTATTTCATTTTCTACAGGTTTGCATTAATACTTTTTCTATATATTTTATGGAGCTTATGCACACAACTCCATGGTTACACAGTTCAGCTCAAATGTATGTAACTAACAGATAAATGCATTGTCAAAAAATAATCATTTCAAATTAATAACAGTAACATTTTCAAAAGAAAATTGTAAATAGATCAATGGTTACGTGGAAATGAACTTAATATACATAATTTCAAATTAATAAATACCGTTTTAAAACGAAAATTGTAAATAGAACAATAGTTATATGGAAAGGAACTTAAAATATATAATTTCTAGTAACAGTAAATATGCAGGTATGTATTTAAATAAGAAAATAAATATATTATCACGGTATATTACCCATTGCTGGGTGTGCTAATCTGTTTTGTACACAGATTTCGGTAATGATGACATATTTGTATAGTTCGGGCGTTTACCATGCGTCACCTCACGGGTACTCATTTTTGGCGTGGAGAGTGCATCACAGGGGTCAGTTTTGTGCCATTTAAAATTCTAAATGTTTGATAGTAGGAATTGAATCCAGTTCTCCATATTCGTGAGCAAACACTCAGGCATGCGGCCACGAGATCCGATAGGTATATGTATTTAAATTAAAAAATCTTATTTTTCTCGAATTTTTTCAAATACATTAACAAAAACTATTACATCGTTGAAAAAACAAAGAAATGGCGGTTTATATCTTATTAAAATAATTACAGGTATTGCTATTTAAAAAAAATAAAAGTTGATAGATGTATCCTGTAAACTTGACTATATCTGCCATCAAATCGGATATTTAAAATAATAAAAAAAATATATAAGCCATTTTTTCTATTACTTATAATAAAAAAAAGTGAAAGGCGGGGGGGGGGGGAGGCTTCCCAGACACCCTGTATAATCTTTTGTAAATTTTCTATATGGAATTTGTACAAAATAAATAGAATTAAAGACGGAATTTAATGTGTCGACCACATTAGATTTTTTATAATCCTTTAAAAGATATGAATGGTGTAATGGACAAAGTTTATTATTATTATGTGTGGAAAAGGTAACCAACCATTTCATTCGGTTATGTTTTTCACATATACGAAAAGTTGTATTCGCGTTTCCTACCCATTATTTATTAAAGCATTGCGGTCAGTAATACATTGCGAGATAATTTCAAAACAACGAATTTAATTTAATTTCTCCTAAATTAATTCCCAGCAATATCAAATTTCCTCTCAGGTACATTTACAAAAATCCCACGTCCAAAAACTTTATAATATAATGACTAAACCGCGCGGTCCAGCTACAAAAAATTTACATGGGTTATAATTTTCCCTACCACGTAATGAAAACCAAATACGCGGCGGAAATTCGGGCAGCTGAGGAATCCTGTAATGGTCACAATTACCTCCAGTGACTGTGAACTTTACAGCGTATTATTAAAGCAGGTGCCCTGCCTGAAGCTCGGACTCCAAATGTCTATTTATAATAGCGCCACTGGCCAAGGCAACCCAAGCCTTGGAGGTTTCCACACCAAAGGGAATGGGTTCAAATCCCAACTGGGACGAGATATTATTATTATATTATATATTATTACACACTTCTTTCTAGGTAAGGAAGGTATTGTCCTTGCTCAAAAAATACGATTTTACTATTTTTACGATGTGTGTGTGTGTGACCGCGGTTTCGGCCGCTATATGTCCATTACTAGAATTCCAAAAATTACAATTCTTACGTATTCCCCTTCCTTACATCCATATACAAACTTGCTTAGATATTAGTTATAATTGGTCAACCGGAAGTACTCTCATTTAGGTTTTTAGATGTTAGGGAAGACACGGACAGATACCGTAAGGAACGAAAGAATAAGGGAATTAACTCGAGTATTAAAAGTTTCTAGAAAGATACAAGAAAGATGATTACATAAAGAATATATTGGAAGAAGAATGAATAGCTTAAGGTGGAAGAAACAGAGGAAGACCAAAGATAAGGTGGAAGGACTGTATTGCAGAAGACCAGAGAAAAGCAACCGAATGAGGACGACTCGCAAAACATAAATGAATGGAAGAAGAAAATAAAAAATAGCGACCCCTAATATGGGAAAAGCTAAAGAAGAAGAAGATATCAGTGTAAAGTGCCGTTTGCATAGTTTGTTTACGAAATAATCAAAAGTGAAGGTGATGTTGACAGTTTTTTTTATCGCGGTGTTGTGTACTCGAAATTCTTGCCAGAAGGTAAGACAGTAACTAAAGAATATTATCTGAGCGTTATGCGGTGTTTGACAGGGCAAAAGAGCAAATTCGTCGAAAAAAACCAGATTTGTGGAAAGAAAACTCGTGGATTTTGCACCACGATAACGCACCATCTCACAAGGCTATCACTGTGAACGATTTTCTGGCCAAAAGTCAACAAATCTTATCAAACAACCACCGTATTCCCTTGATATGGCTCCGGCAGACTTTTTCCTCTTTCCAAAACTCAAATTACCACTTCAAGGCACCCGTTTTCGAGTACTGAAGTCGATTCGTGAAAATGCGTTTAAAAAATGTTTTGATGATTGGATTATTCGTTGGCATAAGTGTATTATTTCGAAAGGGGCCTACTTTGAAGGCGATAAAATAAATTTGGATGAATAATGCATATTTTTTGTTTTATTGACCAATTCCCGGTACTTTTTCGACATAGTAGTATGTGAATATGCAACAATTTGGTGGAATAGGTTCCAGGTAGTCTGGAAAACAAAAAGAAAATTGTAAACCGAAGAGTTAATAGTATCGCAGAAAGATGACCAACAAACATCGCATTTCATTTACGATACATTTTTCATTCCGTTATTATAAAGTCGCCTATAGAATTGCTCTTCGCAGGTGCCTTTGCCTGCTTTTAACCTGCTCAAGTCCTCCGTTGATATTTCTCTGCGCATATCAGATCGGACAGACATGAAAAATGTCAGATAATTATACACGAGCACAATAACCATATTTGTTTTTACACAAATGAAGTATTGTTTATAATTGCCGGAGATAAACTGTCAACGGTTACACTCTTAAATTATTATATTCTGGGAATGACTAAACCATTGTTTCATTTAAAACAAGATTAAAAAACATATTTTTTTCATGCTTGAAATATTTTTGTAGAGAAATACAACACGAAAACCTGTGTTTGTAATAATTACAAAAGAAAATGAACTCGTAAAACAGCTTTGCCATATTTTTTCTATTCTATTACTAACTTTGAATTAATTTTTATCAATTTTTTCACTATGTAAGGGTATGATATTATTATATTGTTGAAAACAGAAGAAAATTCGCTATTTAATGAGGTAATAAAAAATATATAATGCCATTTAAAAAAATATAACATTGATCCGTAAGTTGAGTACCACTGGCTCTAAAATAATAATAGTTAGGCCAATATTTATCCCCCTCTATACTTTACAAAATATCTTAATCACTTTTTACCTCCCGCTAGATTAGATTTTCTTTTTAAAAGTATATATAATTTTGCGTTATAATTTGTAAAATGCATAGGTTGATAATAACAAAAATTAATGTAGGTGTTTACTAAACAAATGAAGCAGTAAAAGTGTCAAACGTTTCGCAAATGGTGAATAAGTAATTGGCAAATATGACTAAACAAAATAAAAATATCGCTATAAACGTATTGAAATAATTACAATATGCAGTAAAGTTAGTCCTTGAGACCGATCGAAATAAATTTGACTTTCACGTAGGTCAGTTATATTATCAATTAAAATACAAATACCAAACTTTAAACAACCCGTTACCAAGCTGCAAATTCTCACTTTTCGCGCGTGCTAGATAAATATTTAGCACCGTTTATTTGATCGATGCAACAGGAAAAGTTGGAAATATTCCACTGCATGATCGGAAAATTTCCATCGAATTTGGAGAGAGTTCAAACATAATTAGATAATCGTTGATTCATTTAATCTTGTGATAGAGCAAACAGGTAACAAACAAGTTCAAATTCGACGTAATATTTCATAAAAAACGTTGAACTCGCAAGGATAGATGACCTTGATTGACAGATAACCGAGGAAACATACGATTGCTCTTCTCGGAAAATACAGAAACCTTCATGTGTTACGTCAAAATTTAATAACGGCGGCTCGCTTCCGAAAAAAATACGCCAGAAACATGATCTAATTGATGAAAAAATTAGCTTTTAGTTGGAATTTTATTATTAGTTGATTTTTAGTTTTACAAAACAACGCTGAATATTTATTTATTTATGTACATTTGGAGAACCAACAGTTTTTTCAAACCAGTTATGGGTTCCCACTAAATAATAAATTTATATTGACGGTATATTACAATGCAATAGGATAGGTGGCACAACCTAAAAATAAACAATGAAAATTCGAAAAATTGAGAATTACAACAAATAAATGTTAAAACACTAACATAGGAGCCTAACCCCAAATGTATTCGTATCCTCTGAAATAAATATATTAACAGCAATAAAAAATAGATTTTTAGGTTACAATTGTAAGACTATATTTGGCCATTTTTTTATTTTATGTATTAATGTCTAGGCATACTTTAAACGCGAAGTGCTAACGCTAACAAAATTCTCATTATTACAAATTTCATATAAAAGTCGATCGATATATATATAGAACGTTAATTAAAAACCTGGCCATAGTCGTTTAACATGGGAAATCAGTTTTTCCTTGCGCAAAAGTTCCCAAATTATTTTAGACAAAAGTACGTCAAATAAATGTTGTAGAGAATTAAATTCTGCACCCGAGTTAGTAATAAGATTTTATTTTTGCCATTTAATAACCGAGAAAATCAATTTTATATATATTTTTTTGAAGATTGCTGATTTATAGCGATATTCATGCAACTCAAACAAAATTTGTCCACTATTTTATAATCTGAAGCTTTTCTTCATGAGAAAACAGTTCCATACTTTAACAAAAATATGTTATTGTACGAAAATCACAAAACACAAACTTATTTTTACAGTTAAGATGGCATAGAATTGTTCATAATTTTGTTTGAGTTCCATGACTACCGCTATAAATCAGCTATCTCCATAAAAATTTAAAATTGATTTTCTCGGTTATAGAATGTCAAAAATAAAATCTTATTACTAATTTGGATGCAAAATTTAATTTTCTACAACATTTATTTCAAGTATTTTTGTCAAGAAAAACTGTTAAGAAGAAATAAGGATACTTCCGATTAACGAATTATAACCAAAATCTAATCAGCTCTTCATAAGGATGTAAAGAAGAGGAATACGAAAGAATTGTAATTTTTAGAATTGTAGTGTTGGTGGTATCGTCGGCGACACACACACACACACACACACACACACACACACACACACACACACACACACACACACACACACGTACACACATCCAATATTGACTTGCCTTCTTGTTAAGTCAAAATCTACCTTATTTGTAGCGTTAAAGTAAAACTATTACACTTGTTTTTCTAAGATTTATGGCTAAGTTGTTATTGTCACACCATTGTATATACATCTACATTAGTTTTATTTGAAAAAAAAAAATAGTAAGTATTTATAGTTCCATATCTTATGAAAATTGGGTAAAAGTATTGATAAAACTTATTTACTTTAATAATTACTTTGACTTTGTTATTTACTTTTTTATCAATACGTGTTGTTTATGTATTTTTAGAGTTCTATTCTCATATCTTATTGTTCGTATTGAACTTGATCTTGGACTGTCTAATAAATGCATCAAACAAAATTTCTGTGCAATTTTTATCCTGCCGAAGATAAATTCATAGATCGATATGATCTTTTTTACGTCAATCGATAATTACGTTGTCTGACATGGATTTAAAACACTAACTACATATATGATTAACATATGACAATCAAAAACTGCTTGTTAATTCCTAGAACACATTCTGATATTGTGTTTGAATTCTGAGAATGAAAAATATAATAACAATTCAAAATGCTGTAAAAACTGTCATTAAATTCATATGTCGATAACTGTTTTTTATTTGAAGTAAAAAGTGTCATTGGCATTTATAGTACTATCCAAATTTTATTTGATATATTAGTTGTTAATTCTGTGTGCCATTATAACATAAAAAGTAAATGATATTTGAATTATAGTCATTTATTTTTGTATTCACTAAAGTAGAAAATTACTCCATGCATGTTGCTATGGAAGATAGAAAAAAATGCTAACATGCTTTTTACAAATTAGTACGAGAATACTAATCGAAACAGATTTTCTTGAATGACAAATTGATATTTATTCTATAATTGACGAAATATAAGTAAAATTATACTAATAGTATACGGTTGATATTGTGTACGTTTCGTCTAGCCTTCATAAAAAAATAATCATTAACAGTATTATTACGTACAGTCCGAAATTTTTTATTGTGCATTCAAATGTAATTGTAATTGACAGATAAATGCAAAATGTCAGTGTCAAAAATCAGATTTTTCTGGAAGGTACGAATACGTTTAATATACAGGGTGGCGCTCGAAGTCCGTTACATAGGCATTTAACATGGGAAATAAGAATAATTTAATATTTTCCTCCCATTAAAACTTATTGTAGTAAAACTTTGCACAATGTTTGGGAACACTTATTGAATTATATCAATAACAAATCGTTTAAAATTAATAAATAATAATTAAGAAAAATAAGAAAATGTTTTAGCAATTTTAAAATAATACTTATTATTACACATAAAAGGATGATTAAGTCATTAGCGACCGTAGCACAATGGTAACGTCCTTGCTTCTTGTTCTAAAGGTACTGGGTTCAAACCTAGAACACCTCCTTAATTTTTTTAAATTTTAATTTTTACTATGCACTTTTGTGTTTTTATTTGTTTTAATTTTTTATTTATTTTTATTTGTTTTTCATTGTTTTTATTTATTTTTACCTCTCGCTAAGAGAGGTATTGGATTCATGCTAAAAATCGCATATCCAGATTTTATTGAATAAGCACGTTTTAAGGTCCCTACAATCCGATTTTAACATTTTTACGATGATGTCTGTGTGTGTGTGTGTGTGTGTGTGTGTGTGTGTGTGGATGTGTGTGTGTGGGATGTTGGAAGGACGGTTACTCAAAAACTATAAGACTTACAATTTGTTTAACAACGTATTTCCCAATCGGACATTCATGGGAAGATCTGAAAAGGTTTTGGTAACAATTGGACAACCGGAAGTAGAAGATTCTTGAAAAAAAATCTTCTAAATATTATTTTTTGAAAATTTTTCTTGATAATATTAAAGAAAAATAAATTCTCTTTCTGATACATTTAAATATTTTTATACATATTTTATAGATTTAGAGATAAAAGGAATATAATATATAAAATAATGTTGTAATAAATTTGACAGCCGAAAGAATGCCATGAAAAATAGTTGATAATTTAAATTATTTGTAACTGACAGATAAATGTCAGTGTCAGAAATAATGAGTAATGAATTAAAAATGTACTTGGAGAATCCCTTAGTTCTTGATCTGTGACTATTATGGAGATGACAAGTCTAGGTTGAAGGACTTAAATTTGTTTCAAACATTATGGGACAATGTACACCAGTACTGTAGACTAGAGTAACTTTGAATTGCGAAAAAGCTATCAAATTCTTCTCAAGTAAGTTGTAAATATTGACAAAATCGGAGTGCAATCTAGCCGTCACTTTATTAAAGGGAATTAAGGTTATTTAGATATAACAAGTATGAAAAAATAAAATGTAAAAGAAGATATATAAGAATAGATGCACAATCCAGATATATACATTTTAGACCGCCCAAAATTAATGTTTTTACTAGAAGAATATGAAGAGAAAGTAAACAAAGTTGTTCGAATTGAAAATTGCTGTTACCAGCCTAATATTTATATATGGTAAACTCTACTTTGTAATTTATTGTAACATAATTTATGGTAAAATATCTTCATGTTGAGACATGCTATTATTGAATAATAAAGAAGTTTATACGTCATAGATTTATATGAATATATTATTTGTATTTATAAAAATAATCTTTGCTTTATGCATACAGCCAGGTAAAATATACGGCGAGAGGTTATGTGCTGGCCACATCAGATTTTTATTTATTAATATGATGCAATAAGTGTTCCCAAACATGTGTATAAAGTTTTATTACAATAAGTTATAATGGAAGGCAAATATTCAAATTATTCTTATTTCCCATGTTAAATGCCTATGTAACGGCTTTCGAGCGCCACCCGGTATATTATTAATTACACATGTATTTAAATTATAGGTATGTTACTATTACACATATCCTTAAGATATACCGCTAATACTGCCAATGAATGAGAAGAATTTTGAACATATTAGAATAGTAGGACAAAATTTGTCATAGAACGAAAGAAGACATACAATTTCAATTATTTGTGTGCACAAGAAATGTTAAATAAGTTACTGCGCCAGCAGTCATGTGACTTTGTTGGCCTTGGCAAGCAGATATGATGATCCGTGTCAAAATGACGACTAGTAATTATTTACATAGATGTCTTAATTGTCATATGTCATAATTTTTCATTCAAAATTTCAAAATATTCTGATGTTTATTTGTCATCAATAGTATGGAATATACTACGTATATTATTAATAGCTATCATTCTAACAGGGGCCCCTATATATACAACAGGGTATTATTAGTATTGGAGTTATCACGGCCGAAACGATCGTCACACATACACACGCATGCACACACAAACACACGCACAATTTTTACCTCTCGCTAAGAGAGGTATTGCATTCATGCTAAAAATCGCATATCCAGATTTTATTGAATAAGCACGTTTTAAGGTCTCTACAATCCGATTTTAACATTTTTACGATGATGTCTGTGTGTGTGTGTGTGTGGATGTGTGTGTGTGTGTGTGTGTGTGTGTGTGTGTGTGTGTATGTGTGTGGGATGTTGGAAGGACGGTTACTCAAAAACTATAAGACTTTAAATTTGTTTAGCTACGTATTTCCCAATCGGACATTCATGGGAAGATCTGAAAAGGTTTTGGTAACAATTGGACAACCGGAAGTAGAAGATTCTTGAAAAAAAATCTTCTAAATATTATTTTCTGAAATTTTTTCCGGGTAATATTAAAGAAAATTAAATTCTCTATCTGATACAATTAAATATTTAATTATATATTCTATAGATTTAGAGATAAAAGATATATAATATATAAAATAATCTGTTATAATAAATTTTACAGCCGAAAGAATGCCATGGAAAATAGTTGCAAATTTAAATTGTTTGTAACTGACAGATAAATGTCAGTGTCAGAAATACGGAGACATTACTGAAGACTTTTTCTGGGAAGTACATACATTATATTATTTCTTAATGTATTAATAAATACATAACATATATCCTTCAAAAATACTGTCAATCCTGGTAATGAATTGGAAACATTTCGAAAAATTAGAAGAGGACAAAATTTCTTCAAAAAATGAATTTAAAATTGATCAATCTAAATATAAGAAATAGATATATGTAAGTAGAATTTTTGGTGTAGAGTGTAGTATACAAGAAATGTTAAATACAATAGGGCGCGAGCAGTCATGTGATTTTGTTGGCCCTGACTAGCAGATATGGGGGCCCATGACAGAATGATAGCTAGTAATTATGTATATAGATGTCAAGTATCATAATTTCTCATTCTAAATTTAGTGATTTTCCAATTCCATGTGGTTTATTTTCCTCGACAAGTAAATTCCACACTCCTAGTGAAAAATTAACTACGTGTATTTAGAAAATCTTGAAGTTTTGAATGAAAAATTGACAAGTGATATCCATGTACATAATTACTAATTATCATTCTGAAACGGGCCCCCACATCTGCTTGTTAAGGCCAACAATGTAACATGACTGTTATATACTTATGTAACCAAAAAAATAAGTGGCGAGAGGTATTGTGCTGGCCACAACAGATTTTTTGATAATACCTTCTTTACCTAAAGGTGACTGAAGGTAAAAAGATATTAAAGGTAAATATTGAAATAAATAAATAAAATGTAGATTTAATCATTAACTTTACGCACTTGTACCATAAATGCCTATTAAATACTCTATTCTGGGTGATTATATAATATATAGTTTTTAGGGTTCGTGCGTTGGTATTTAGGTTGGTGTAACATGCTCGCTCATCTGTAATTTGTAATATAATGAGTGTTTATTTGCCTGCCTCCCGTGTTTGCAAAACCAGAAGCCCTAATATGATCGATGGAGAGAAAAACATCGAAGGAGCGGCAATAGCTTTAGAAAGGAAGTGACTGTATGTGAATGACCGCTGGCGAAGGTTGTTTTTTTTTCATTTGTTTTTGCTTCATTTTTTCCATTTATTCCGCAGACGTGTATATTTCGCATTATAATGTGCCAGAGATAGCCTTGATAATGAAAATATTAATTTAAATGTCGTTAATATGATACGAGATTGGGATTACTTTAGGCTATATTTAAATTCGATTTATTCAAATCATTTGAAAGTTGTCTGCATGATTTATTTTCCTTATGTAATAGATCTATACATGTTTTGATTATCTATCATAGATTTTCATTATCATAATCGATTTGTATACCTACTCTTATTTGTCATTAATTTTGCTAAACATATTCATTAATTGAAATATATTAACCTTGGTTCTTCCTGCTAACTAAATACCTCATCTTAATTTTCATCCGGTCGGACGATGATATTCGTTTTCATGGTGATCATATAAAATTAATCACTCGATTAGTTTTCATCTTAGGTTGTTTCCAATAAGTGACTATTCGTTTGCTCAAAAACGATTAAAAGTTAACAAAACCATTGGCTGGCATACTAACATGCGATAGAAACCTTAAAGCAACAAAGCTCCGGTAGCTCAATGGTTAGAGCAACGCTCCTTAGTCATGAGTGCGCTCGGGGTTCTGGGTTCGAATCCCACTAAGGCATGGATGTTTGTGATGTGAACCCACTCTGTAATTGGGATTTAATCCTGTTGAGGGGTTTTTTAAGAAAAAAAAGCGAATAGATAAAAATAATTATCCAAAAAAATTACTGTCAATATTTCGAAATATTTGCTAATCTAAGCCGAAGTACTGTGTCTCGACGTCTTAAAGAAGTGGGAAGTATTGGACGTGTCACTAATATCTTCTTCTTCTTCTTTAGCTTTTCCCATTCGTTAAGTGGTCGCTATTCTTGAATTTCTTCATCCACTCATTTCTATTGTGCTTGTTGTCCTAATTCAGTTCCTTTTCTCCTTCGCAATACAGCATTTCCACTTTATCTTTGGTCTTCCTCTGTTTCTTCTACCTTCTTTTACTAAACTATTCATTTTTCTTCCAATACATTCTTCATCTATCCTCATGACATGTTTAAACCAATGTAATCGTCTCTCTTGTATCTTTCTAGAAACTTTTAATACTTATTCTTTCTTTCCTTGCCGTATCTTTTCCGAAATCCATCTCAACATCCTCATCTCTGCCACATTAATTTTCTTTTCATTTACACTGACATCTGTCAGTTAGAATTTTCTTAATATAGTAGCTGTTTCCATGGTTCTAGCATAGCAAATTTAATTTCTTTATAATTCTTTTAACTCTATATCCATTGAATATGAAATATAAAATGCAATCAATTCGTATAGATAATAGAATATTCTTTAATATTTATAAAATCATTAAATGTGTTAATAATATTTAACCATGGTTTTCAAGAAAAACTGTTAAAATCTTCAAATGAGGGTACTGCCAGTTGACCAATTATAACCAAAATCTAATCAGGTCTGCATATGGATGTAAGGAAGAGGAATACGTAAGAATTGTAATTTTTGGAATTGACACACACATACACATACCCACACACACACACATACAGACATTATTGTAAAAATAGTAAAATCGTATTGTAGAGACCCTAAAATGTGCTTATTCATTGAAAACTCACCACCGATTTTTTTGACCAAAGACAATACCTTTCTTACCTAGAGGTGACGGAAGGTAAAAATAATTTGGGATATATGTATAAATATTAAAATATCAAGATTGGTAACATTGACAATTTTAATAAATATTTGATATTTAATTTATTTTGACATTTATTAACGTAAAGCTCAACAATTTTTTAGAAGTTGAGATTGAGTTAAAATATACAATTATTACGTTGTCACAAAGATGGGCCGCTAAGACTATATTATCTCGACAGCGAGCAGTACCCAACTTTATACAATAACAAATTCTATATAAAATTTATATTTCCAAATTATGCAATGTATGTCACATTTTCATCTTCCGTGGTCTAATTAGATCGCACCGTACGCTTCTAATTTTACTAGACCACTGCTGAAGCTCTGTTGCACTCCAGAAATATTTCCTGTCCATGCAACGTTGTTCTATTTGCATACAGTGACCTAAAACTTTGACAGATGTACTGCGTGGCCTCCCTCGGTCAACGCTAGCCATTTGTTTTGTTTTGCTTTCGCTTGTTTTGGTCCAGAGGTTACTGGATGAGAGATGCTGATTTTATAACTAAAATGTGACAAGTCTGACACTGAATTTGGCATCACGCGGAATGAATATTGTAGGATGTGTCCTTTAGAAAAGGATGATAAAGTCGTAAAATTGTTTGTACTTGATTTAAAAATAAATGTGCATAAAATGCTGAAATATGTAAAGATTGTTTTGAAAGTATATCGGGAAGGTTAAGTTGAATGAATTTATTTTTCAAAATAAATGCATTTTTACATATTTAATACCCAATTAATTGCTAAGGTTAAGTGTTGTTTGTGATCAATAACAATTTTATATATTATTGGCGGATGTTTTCAATGAAACTCCGTTTTGTACATATGCGTTTTTACTTTCCGTCACCTTTAAGGTAAGGAAGGTACAGTAAAATTTTTGAAAGATGTCCGATCAAGGTTGTCTACGAATTGTATGAATTCAGATTTTTGCTCCGCCCATCATGACAAATTCGTCGTTTGCTTAGTTTTTATGAGGGTACGTAAGATACTACTGGTATTTTATTATTATAAAAATATATATTACAGGAAAAGCATTCAAAATTCAAAAATAAGTCAACTAGTAAGTATATAAGCTACTAAGATACTGACGCAATGCCAGTGTCAGTGACTCTGACAGAATATAACGTTATACGTACGGCTATGAATCCAGGTAATGTATCTGAATTAATAAATAAACTTACGTTACAGCGAAAGTATTATCAACAACGAGCATCGTTTATAAATGGAATGTCCTAACTTAGTGGAAACACTATGAATTTTTGAAAGACAAGCGTGTTATATCCATCCTTATCACACACTCCTATAGCCTTTGCAAAGGAAAGAGATAAATGTATGCCTATTTGTTAATTCGTTCGTGACACAGGTGCCCTTGATCGAACATCTTTCAAAAATTTTACTGTATTGTCTTTGGCCAAAAAAATCGGTAGTGGGTTTTTCAATAAGCACGTTTTAGGGTCCCTACAATACGATGTTACTATTTTTTACGATGATGTCTGTATGAATGCGTGTGTGTGTGTGTGTGACGATTTTTTTCGAATCGTGTACCTCTTCCTTACATCCATATGCAGAAGTCATTTGATTACAAAAACTAATTATACGCTTTATTTGTTAAATAGCAAATTATTGCTTTTGTAATATACCAATAATATTTTGTTATTTTTAGCAAAAATTGCAAGTGATGAAGAAGCTATTTTTATCTCTCTGTCTGTCTCTCTCTCTCTCTCTCTCTCTCTCTCTCTGTCTGTGTGTGTGTGTGTGTGTGTGTGTGTGTGTGTGTGTGTGTGTGTGTGTGTGTGTGTGTGTGTGTGTGTGTGTATGTGTGTTAGGTTATTGGAGGCACGATTTTTCAAATTCTATAAGACTAAAGACCTGTTTGACTACGAATTCCTCAATCTAACATTAATGGGGACAGTTGAATAGGTTTTGGTACCAATTGGAAAACCGAAAGTAGTAGTATCTTAAAAAAAATATATTTATTTTTTTGAATTTTTTTATTATTAGTATTAAAGAACGCAAAATTCTTTCCTATAGGTTTGGAGATATCGTATATGTACATATAATAATATAGAATAATCTGTTGTAATAAATCTCGTTGCCCAAAAAACTCCATGGAAACTAGTTGAAATATTTATGTTTGTAATTGACAGATAAATTCAAAATTCGCAATTGAATTTAACTATAAAACTAATATTAAGAATGTTAAATTTTATTTCAATGTGTTTTTTAAATTTTAAATCATACCTATATAACAATTGCACGTATATATAACATGTCAATATCATAAAACCAAATAGTTTTATCATCTTCCTATATACGACATAATCCATATCAGCAGTAGATGAACTAAAGTCATTGAAAAAATTATTACAATCATTCTATCGACCAATGGCCTTATAAAGATAAAGTGAAATTATGTTTTTGCGTATTATTGCAGACATTATTGACATACATGTTTGTAAAAAGCTTCAAGATTTTTATCTTCTTATCGGCCACAAAAAGAAAGCATAATGTTATCAGTTATCACAAAGTGAAAGTTATTAACATTCGAAAAAATTATTATTGTGTTCCTATTTGTAAATAACACATTATTGTTTTATATATTGATGTTTATTCAACTCTGGGAAAATATCAACAAGCATAATCTTAATTTAAATAATTCTGATAACCCAAATAAATACAACAAGGTTGTATTGAGTTAAGTTATTAGAACGAACAAACTATACTAACACATTATATAAGAAAACTACTTCCATAAATTGTGTCCTGATTTATGGAAAAAGTCTGGAAGAAAAACAATAAATTCTGGGAATTATAATTTTGCTTTAGTCCAAAATATGCATTACAAATTAAAAAGGTTTTAATTAATATAAGATACACTGCTTTGGGAGTTAAAATATGACCTTGTTCATTTACAGAGCAAACTTATCCTTTTACTACTTAATAAGTCGTAGTTAATTTTTAAAAATTTTACCTTTTTAGCTCCCGCTACCCTTGGTAAGGGAGGTATAGGGATTGTGCTAAACAGGGCCGGCGGAACAGGTGGGTACTATGGGTAGTACTACCCACCTGAAAAATGTAACGGTGGGTAAGTACCCACCTGGGAATTTGAACATGAAAAAATTTTTTTAATGTTCGAAATCAACCTACAAATATATCTGACCAAATAAATCAACCTACAAATATATTTGATTTTCAAACTACCCGCGCTATGCGTAGTTGCCACGGCGCGCCGCGCCGCGCAATATGTTGGTATTCAGGTCCTTGTCTATCGCGTAAGAAGCGAAGTTATGGCAAGTCGGCCTTTTCCTACCGGTAGCCGAAAGATCGGAGAATGGACCGGTTTGTTGTGCGAGGGGTTCGAGAGAAACGGAAGAACGACGAGACTGACGATTATCTTAGTCAAGAGCGTCAAAGTAGCACGCCGTCTGTCAGTGCACCACATTTAATCTCCAAAAATGACAGTCCGTTAATATGTTTCTTTTTTGAAAAAATGTAATGTTTACACAAATTTTATGAAAACTCCCGCCTTCCCCTCCCTCCTTCCTCACCCCCCCCCCCTCGCTCACTACTACCCACCTGAACTGAGCACGTTTCGCCGGCCCTGGTGCTAAAAATCGCATATCGAGATTTTGGTAAATGGCCACGTTTTTAAGTCCCTACAATCCATTTTTAACATTTTACGATGATCTTTGAAAAGACGATTATATTAACGTAAATATTTTTATTATGTATAATTCATTGAAACATTAAAGTCAGATTGAGGGCTTTGGCAAATTGATTGATTGTAATTATGAAATATTATCGATTAAGATAATTGAAAACAATAGAAATTATCTGATGAAAGTGTTGTTATTTTTAATGTCAAATGCATTTGAAGTTCACGTGTATATTCCGAGAATTTTATTATTATTTATGACATTGTCTAGGATATTGTGAGTAATACTGATTTTACATCGTATGCAAAATCAAGGACACTGGAAATATTAAAATTCTACTTCGATATTAATGCATGATATTGGTTAATTATAAGCCCCATAAATACACTGTTTTATGCCTGTGTAGTAAAAACATAATAATTTAATAATTCATATGTTTGACAAAGGTCAGTAATGTAAATCTTTTTATTGATTTAACAGGAAAAAACATTTTATTTATTCATTGTATATTTTAGGAAAGGTCAGGATTAATACGGAAAATATTAATTTTAAAATTGAAATGAAATGTCAACAACCTCATAATAAATTGTCATTTGTATTGTATACATTTGTTCGAGTGAATCAGCATACTTAAAATTGTAAATAATGCAACTGACTATTTCTGCAAACTACTATAAAATTTTATTCAAATAGTAATAATTATAAAAATTATATTAAAACATATCTAATGTGTAGAAAGGACGATTTCCCAAAAATTATTATATCTTTTATATATTTGGAGATAAAGAAATATAAGGTATATAATAATCTGTTGTAATAATTGCCGCAGCCCAAATAAAGTTATGGAAACCAATAAAAATTAAAATGTTTGTAACTGACAGATAAATGTCAGTGTCCAAAATCCAGAGACATTACTGAATATTTTTTCTGGGTAATACATACGTTATATTCTTCATAGAATGAATTTAAAACTAAAAAATCTAAATGTAAAGAATAGATGTAAGTAGATTTTTTGGTGTAGAGGGTAGGTATACAAGAAATGTTAAATACAATAGGGCGCGAGAGGTTATGTGACTTTTTTGGCCTTGACAAGCATATTGAGGATCCATCTTAGAATGATAGCTAGTAATTATGTACATAGATGTCAAATATCATAATATTTCATTCTAAATTTAGTGATTTTCCAATTCCATGTAGTTTATTTTCCTCGACAAGTAAATTCCACACTCTTGTTGATAAATTAACTACGTGAATTTAGAAAATCTTGAAATTTTTAATGAAAAACATTTGACATCTATGTACATAATTACTAACTGTTATTCAGACACGGGCCTCCATATCTGTTTGTCAAGACCAACAATGTCACATGACTGCTCGCGCCCTATACTTATATGTAATCAAAAACGGAAGTGGCGAGAGGTATTGTACTGGCCACAACAGATTTTTGACTTTCAATTTTAATGGTTCCATTCATTTTAGGAGTAGTTCAGTTCAGTACGAGGTAAGTTCATTTCTCCCCTAAAAAAGAAAACGCCTATAGAATAATTTGCAAAAAAATCTGTATGGAATTTATACAAAATACGTAGAATTGACGGAAGGTAATGTGCAGGCCACATCAGATTTTTTATTTGTAGTTTTGTGTCAGAACCGATTTCTGTCACCCAGGGCCAGATGAAGCAGAAAGGGTTGGTGCGGTTATTGAATCCGGAGCCGAAATAAATCCCGGAAATTTATGAACAAACTCCACGCTTCAGTCCGGATCAAGCGAAACATCATTTGCCCTTTGGACCGTGTGAAATATAGTGGTGCGGGATATGAATTTTAAAACAGTCCGTACGAAAATGGTTCGCAGTATTCCAAAATGCTTTTGCTCCCTTCCAAGCGGGGGATTGAGGGAATTTTAACTAAAGCGAACAGAAATTTAAAAATGAAAAAGAAATGAATAAGAAATAGAGGCAATTAATAAGATTTTCCACATTAAACATAATATTTGATCAATGTTAAATTTAAAAATTATATATTCAATTTTGAAATAGCACAAAAGTTATTGTGGTGCTCTCTCTGCAACAGCTTTGAGTGCCCGTGAGGTAACGCCTGATAATCATCCTCACCGGTACAAAAATTTTAAACATGGCCTAAACGTTTCGATAAGAATTCATATTTATTTTATTTATTTCAATATTTAAATAAGTATCACGTCTTGTAAACACTTTCACTGATATCCTCAATTCTAATTAAATATGTACTTCAAAATATTAAAAATAAGTACGCGAAATGTTCTCAATTTTATTTATTCTAGGTCAGGTACTTGATCCCAAGTGGAGATGAAAGTAATGATAAATCTAAGCTTTGCCATTTTTTTTATATTTTACAGAAACAATATATATTGGTATATATTTTGACATTATCTATAGATAATATTTTATCCAAGAATTTTTAATTAGGTGAAGTTTTACTCAAAATAACCTAAAGAATAATCGTTTCTTGCCCTTTCAAGCAAAGGAGGTTACTGCGAAACACTCTTAAATGATATATTAGAAAACATTTTGGTACAACTTAGTTTGTTGTTTAATGCACAATATTGTTTTCTTTTACCTCCCGCTACCCTTGGTAAGGAAGGTATAGGTAGGGGGATCGTGCTAAAAATCGCATATCGAGATTTTGTTAAATGACCACTTTTTACGGTCCCTACAATCCGATTTTAACATTTTCAAGATTATGTCTGTAGGTATGTATACGTGTGTGTATGTATGTCTGTATATGTGTGTATGTGTGTGTGTGTATGTGTGGGTGTGTGTGGATCTTCTGGACACTCTAACTCAAATACTATCATTCGGAAAAATTTTAAACCATGTTTTTCTATCTGATTCTAATATGAAAAGAAGCCATTAGATTTTGGTGTCAATAGTTTTTCTTTAAGAAAATACCTTTTTATACTCCGATGTGTCAGCTCAAATGTATGTAACTGGCAGATTGTCACTGTCAAAAAAATAATCTTTTTAAATTAATAATAGCAATGTTTCAAAAGGAAAATTGTAATTAGAACAGTAGTTATATGGAAAGCAACTTAATTTACATCATTTCTAGCATTATGGTTCAACTGCAGTCTTGTATATTTAAGCATGTTATTCTTCGGGAATCTTCTTCATCTTCTTCCCCATAAAAGCAGCAGAATCCTTGCATAAATTTAATGGCGAATTTCCCAAAAAGTAATTTAAATTCAGCGAAAACACTGCATAAAAATAATTACGTCCATAAAACGTAGTAACAAAAATAAAAGGAATTAATAAAGACGAAACACTTTTCTTCGTCACGTAGTCGGGCGGTAAACGCGTTGGCTCGCGCAGCGTAGCGGAGATTAAGTTATGAGCAACGGGGTAATTTGAATTTATGGGTGGCGTTAATTGCAGACACGCGGGCTTAAACCCTTTACGTTTACATTCATACTCATTTATATGGGACGGGAGACGGGACCGTGAGGTGATTCACCGACTCCCTGAGAATTTAAAAATGCCACAGATGGGGACGCGGAAACAATTTTCAGACAATTTTTTTACCTTCAGTCACCTATAGGTAAGGAAGGTATTATCTTTGGTCAAAAAAATCGATGGTAGGTTTTAATAAATACGTTTTAGAATCCCTACAATATGAATTTACTGTTTTTACGATAGTCTGTGTGTGTGTATGTGTGTGTGTGTGTGTGTGTGTGTGTGTGTGTGTGTGTGTGTGTGTGTATGTGTTTGACAAAAATTTCTCCTTCCAATACCACCATTCCAAAAATTATAATTCTTTCATATTCCTCTTTCGTACGTCCATATGAAGAGTTGATTAGATTTCGGTTATAATTGGTTAACCGGAAGTATCCTAATTTGAAGATTTTAACAGTTTTTCTTGAAAAAAACGCCGATAAATATCATTTTTTGACCTTTTATGTTATTATAAATAAAATAATATACTCTAATCAAATTAATTACATTTTTTTCTTCATATTCAATGAATTTAGAGATAAAGAATTATAAGAAAATATCTTGTAACCTAATGCTCCTAAAATCTGCAACATGGAAACATAATTTTCAAATTTTACTAATTGACAGATGTCAGTGTCAAATAAAAATTAAATAATATCTTTGTAAATATAAAAATGTAAAATAATTTAAGGTGGTAAAAACAAATCACATAAGGTAATACAAAAGATTATAACCATAATCCAATTCAGCAGATTATTATGTTATAAATATAATGCTATTTTCTACTTCTTATTTTAAGAAACATACTGTTGTTTTTAGGAGTAGTTCAGTTCAGTTCAATACGAAATAAGATCAGTTCATTTCTCCCGTAAAAAGTAAACGTCCGTAGAATAGTTTGCAAAAAAAATTCTGAATGGAATTTGTACAAAATACGTAGAATTGACGGAAGGTATTGTTCTGGCCACATCAGATTAAAAAGCAGCAATGTTGATATTCTATAATTTAAAACTTGTTTTTTACCTTGTCTGTGTGTGTGTGTGTGTGTGTGTGTGTGTGTGTGTGTGTGTATGCGTGTATGTGGATCCTCAATACTACCAAATACTATCAAATACTATCATTCTGAAAATTTTGAAACCATGTATTCTTACTTCACTTTAATATGGGAAGAAGCCATTAGATTTTTGGAGAATAAAATATTCCTTAATGTTAGATAAACAGGACAAGAAAAAGTGTTCTCCAAACTTATAATATCATCGTTCTTATTGACTTTCAATTTCGCCTGTTTTGTCAATTATATTTTGATTGTTCCAACAGCAATTTATTTCAAATTATAACAGTTTTTATCTATACTTTTTCTAATACCAATTATTTTTTCCAATAACTAACAAAAAGTGTCCTACAGTTCTACAAATATTTATAAACTAAATCACAGACACTTTTTCCTCTTATCCACAATTAGTGTTGAAGACACTCAAACACGAGTATTAGTGATATTAATATCTCATTAGTGCTGAGTGAGAGAAAAAACAATTGTGTATATGCTTCCGCCTACGCCCATACAATGACCTTGAGAAGTAACGTACGAGTGAAACTCGGATTCTGCAACGGTACTATATTGTATGGAATGAGTAAGATTATTTATGAATATATGTATAAGGTATTTGAATTGATAACTGTATTCTTTGTGCTCAATATAAATCTATTTCTAAGCGATTTGAATTAGAATTAGAAACAATATTGGAAAGGGTGATTTATATCAAGAAACTACTGAAGAATATTAATAATACGATACTATATTGCAAAATTAAACGATCATCACACACATCATCGTAAAAATAACCCGAAAACATGCTTATTCGTTAGATACTCACTGTCGAATTTTTTGACCAAAGACAATACCTTCCTTACCTAAAGGTGACGGAAGGTAAAAAGGTGTTAGTCGTTTGTACCACATTTTTGTTTTCCTAAGAGTACAAAGTGCAATAAATTGTCAAGATACTTTAGCATTATTTTTTCAACGTGCTTACCAAGAAACAGCGAACCCTGGGATAATAATGTATACAGATTCTTTAGAATCACGGAACTTGTAAATACAATTAAAATGGATGGACAAATTACAGCTAAATGTTACAGTGAAAAACGTTTCTGAAAAGTTCGATTAAGTTTCAGATAAAGGAATTATGTTAAAGTAACAGCACCGGTAGTTGAAATAGCACTAGTAGTTGACAATTTGAGTTTGAATTACATTCAATAAACAAAGTTGACAGTTTTTACGTCTCGCTAAGAGAGGTATTGGATTCATGCTAAAAATCGCATATCCAGATTTTAATGATTAAGCACGTTTTAAGGTCCCTACCCTACAATCCAATTTTAATATTTTTACGATGATGTCTGTGTGTGAGTGTGTGTGTGTATGTATGGATGTATGTGTGTGTATACGTGTGTGTGGATGTTGGAAGGACGATTTCTCAAAAACTATAAAACTTAATATCGGTTTAACTACGTATTTCTCAATTTGACATTACTGGGAAAAGCTGGAAAGGTATACAAGAAATGTTAAATACAAAAGGGCGCGAGCGTCATGTGACATTGTTGGCCTTGACAAGTAGATATTGGGGCTAATAATTATGTACATAGATGTCAAATATAATAATTTTTCATTGAATATGACATATAAAATGCAATCAATTCGTATATATAATAGAATATTCATTACATTTATAATAACATTAAATGTGTAAATAACATTTAACTGTGTTTTTTCAAGATAAACTGTTAAAAATCTTCAAATGAGGATACTTCCGGTTGACCAATTAATCAAAATCTAATCAAGTCTGCATGCGGATGTATGGAAGAGGAACACGTAAGAATTGTATTTGTTGGAATTCTAGTACTGGAGATATCGCGGCCGAAACCGCGGGTACACACTCACGCACACACACACACACACACACACACACACACGGACGCGCACACACACAACGATACATACAGACATCATCGTAAAAATAGTAAAATCGTATTGTAGAGACCCTAAAACGTGCTTATTCATTGAAAACTCACCACCGATTTTTTGACCAAAGACAATACCTTCCTTACCTAGAGGTGACGGAAAGTAATAACAACAATAATTGATAATTTTTGAAGTAATGACCTTCAGAAAAATCTAATATTTATATCGAAATATATCTATAATTTTGTTCAAAACTAACCACATTTAGAATTTGCTGCTTAACATTAAACCTTCATCTTTATCTCCACTTTTCGTTCCGTCTTTCCACCCTCGTCTTGCAGAATCCGAGCTCTTGAGGATCGCTTACCTCGGGCGGTATAAAACTCGAGTGAATTACGATGGTCCACGGTCGGATCGGTCGAGGGGGAGAGGCGCCTGACGGCTGACATGAGCTGGTGATTGCAGTCGTGACCGGCCCCGGCTACATCGAATAGGGTTGCCAGTTTGCCACGAAAAATCACTCCATGTTTCCATCAACTGCTGGATGCAGAATGGAGGATAGAGGTGGAGGATAACTTAGCAACGGATTGGTGGTAATGGAGATGGTGATGGTGGTGTAATATAAAGATAATGCAAAACCTTTGAATAATAATGGTAGAGTGAATAAGTAATAGTTCTATGTCTTAAAATGAATACATTTTTTATAAACTGCAGCAAAACGGACGTACCAGGTTCGTTTTGAGAATTTAATTATTATATTGTGCATGTAACAAGGCCGTGCTTGTTCGCCAAACAGAATACTACAGTTTATTTTTATTGGAGTTCTCAAAAGTAAAATTCAAAATGACACATTTTCCGGATTTGTTTTCCGGCAATTGACAACATCTTGAACATATTGTTTGGTTTTGGTTCTTAATTCTCTCGAGGATGGCAATCTAATGTTGCATTATGCAATATGAGACTCGGTGCAATTAAATATTTTTGCCAGCATTCTCGTTGAGATTCCAGATTTGTTGTGTCATCCAATCGACGGCTGTTGACTTTCGTCATTTTTGTGGCTTCTGTACCAAACCCTGGCTTGTATTAAAAAAAAATCTGATGTGGCCAGCATATAACCTCTCGCCGTATATTTTACCTGGCTTTATGCATAAAGCAAAGAATATTTTTAGAAATACAACTAATATATTCATATAAGTCTATGACGTATAAACTTCTTTATTATTCAATAAGAGCATGTCTCAACATAAAACAATTTTCACATATATTTACAAAATCTATAGGATATTTTACCATAAATTATGTACAATAAATTACAAAGTAGAGTTTACCATATATAAATTTTAGGCTGGTAACAGGGATTTTCAATTCAAACAACGTTCTTGTTTACTTTCTCTTCATATTCTTCTAGTAATTTTCGGCGGTCTAAAATGTATATATCTGGATATGTGCATCTATTCTTACATATCTTCTTTTACATTTTATTTTTTCATACATGTATCTAAAAAACATATTGATTTCCTTTAATAAAGTGATGGATAGATTGCACTCCGATTATTCTTATATCGATGTGTAATTTTGTCAATATTTACAACTTACTTGAAAAGAATTTGATAGCTTTTTCGCAGTGCAATGTTACTCTAGTCTACAGTGCTCGTGTACATTGTCCCATAATGTTTGAAACAAATTTAAGTCCTTCAACCTAGACTTGTCACCTCCATAATAGTCACAGATCAAGAATTAAGAGATTCTCCAAGTAGCGTTTTCCATATTACACGAATTACACAAAATTCGAAATCGTTCATAAAATGTGTTTAGCCAAATTTAATTCCATTGAACACGCCTAAACTTTAATATCATAGTAAATTTGCGAATGTATTTCAGTTTCCAGGGTCCAAAATATTCATAAAAAGTTAATAATTTTGATTTAATACTTAGTGGCAGATCCATTCCCAAAACAGTTGTCCGTTCCATTTACTGCTTGACAATCAAGTGTTACTCATACTCCTCACATCCACAACTATATCAAACCACAGTTCTGTTGATAACGACACACTTCTGGGAAGCGAGCGAGTCGAATCTTGCATCCATCGTCCTTCGACCTGTTGTGACTCGTCGTTAGATGACGTCACTTCCGTCTGGCGACACAGGGCTGCCACACCTCTTGAGGCAGCTGGCGCCGACTATTTCCTCCAAGATTACAAGATCTAGAAGCCACAGACGCGAACAAATGCCTAAATTGACTCATAGACTGCTATTAATTTTAACACTTTTTTATAACGTGGAACAAGATTAGGACTTGTTTTGTATAACTTGAATTCAAACGTAGGTAGAACAAGAAAAAGTATATTGATAGGTTTTAAAACAGTAAAAAGAATATAAAAAAACTCAAATATAAATTGACCTAGGAAGTTATTAAGTAGTAGAAAGTGAGTAACATATCAAACTTGAACTTGATTCGAGTTAGCATTGACAGCAATTTATTTTACTTTACATATCAACATTGATTTATCAATCAACCTTCATACAAAAAGGTAGTGTTCTTTACTTCCCTATTTCGACATATTACCTTCCGTCACCTTTAGGTAAGGAAGGTATTGTCTTTGGTCAAAAAATTCAATGATGAGTTTTTAGTGAATAAGTACGTTTTAGGGTCCATATAATAAGATTTTACCATTTTTATGATGATGTCTGTATGTATGTATGTATGTATGTATGTATGTATGTGTGTGTGTATGTGTGTGTGTGTGTGTGTGTGTGTGTGTGTGTGTGTGTGTGTGTGTGTCTGTGTGTGTGGGGCCCTGCTCAGGACACGACTGACTTCTTATTTTTATATTTACAAGTATTGTTAAATATAGTACTTAGCAGCTTACATTTTATCTTTTGCTATATCTAATATACAAACATAGAAATGAGTAAAAGTACATATGATGTTATGTGTGTAAATATAGAAAAGGAAGTGACTTAATCCAAATCCTTGATGTAACCACTGTGATAAGTTACGTATTGAGGAAGAACTTTTGTGGTTTCTAAAACTGATTTTATAATCACAATTTACCATGCTTTGTAAAAGATTTTCACATGGACTCAATTTGAGACGCATATTCTCGAAAAATAAGAAGTTAGAGAAATAGTTAACATATTTTAAAGGTACGTAATTGTTCGGTTTAAATGCAACGTTTTATAATGTTCACTGATTATTTTCTATGATAAGCTGCAGTTTAGTTTAAATTAAATTATTCATAATTTTCTCTCATGTTTTTTATTCGTAATTTCACGTATATTCCAAATATAATAAAATATATAGGATGTCCCATTTGAAATACGAAAGTTAATGTTATTTCCGGTTAAACCGGAAGCGCTACCATCATGTCAAATATCGTGATTTGTGAGCCCCTACGGCTATTTTACAAATATTTCCAGAAAATTAAAAAATAATTACAAATTAATTAATTTCTTTCATTCACGTCACTAGTTTCTTACAACATTCGGAAAGTAACGATTTTTGAAACTCTTAATATTTTATCTTTTGAAAAATTGATTTCAATATCATTTAAAAATATTACTTGACAAGAGGAAATGTACTGGCCATTGATCTTTTTCTACTTCTGACTGATCGAAATATAATTGTTTGTTTTGCTACAAAATTCACCGCCAACTCGAACTAATGAAAGAATTTACGCGAAATTTAACTATACGCAGGTTTTCGAACTTAATCAAGGTATTTATATTACGAGTGCTTGTGCCAAATTTCATCATCTATTCGAGGTTTACCTTTAGGACGACAAAATAGAAACCTACAACAATGAAATGTTTGTTTACTTACAAAATAATTCGTGCTATATCGTCTGCGCAGAATTATTATGACTTACCTACGTCAAAGGCCAAATTTTGTAATATAAATAATTTTAAACCATTGGACTGCGTATTTGAATTTGAAAAGGATTGTATGGAAATTGTACATTATGTGCTGGCCACATCAGATTGTTTTATTTAGTTTTATATTGTTGAAATCTAATCAATCATTTTCTTTGAATGTGTTCAATGAATTGTTTGTTTTGTGTTTCTTTCAATTCTGTATGTATTTGCCTGTCCAAATATTCAATTGGTTTAAAAATGGGACCTTGAAGAAGCCCTGGCAGGCAAAATAATATGATTTTATGGCCAAAATTTCCCTGTATATATTCAGAACTTGAAAACATTAATTATTGGTAGTTGGTAGTATTGCTTATTTTATTTCACAAATAGAACTCTAATTGTATTTTCTTTGAAAATAAAATAAAGGCAATTTATTAATAAAATTTATAATATACATTTTCCCTGTCAAATGAATAGCAAATAATTAATTTTAACTGTGATTCACTATGATCATATTTGTTCAAAGTCACATTTATTATTCCTCTTGAAAATTATGACAAGTTTTCTCTAATTTGCAACGATGAGTATTGCAATTTCAAGGAAACTGCGTAAATTGCGTAAAAATAACCAAGATCATTACAAACAAGACTAATTTGCGAAATGAATATTTCAATAGACGAAAACCAGTTGATCAAGTATGTTTGGAAAACAAAATAATCATCATAAACGAATTGTTGACCTAACCTTGTGCGGCAGGGTCATCACATTAAAACTTTCATGTATCAATTTATTTTTACAACCGGCATTATACAAATATGCGATTCGCCAACCCATCAGGAAGTTCATATATATTCCCTCTCAATGGCATATAGTTATAAATAAGCATCAACTGCGTAAGAAATTATTTATTTATATTTTCGCGCGTCCTGTATAAACTGTTTTTTCATCGATTACTACGATTTACTTTCACCAGAAATCTTGACGTAGGCGTGTAACATAAGAAAATAGTTTTTACCAAATGTCTTGAAACACATTATGTATTGCTTTATAGATAAAGGTTTAGGGAATAACAATAAATAAATTTCCGCTTTTGGTCCCTCAGTAAACTTAATTTAAAAACTGTCAAACCAAGCAACCAAAAATAGATATCTGATAGTTTGTCAAAGCTTATTTCTGAATTAACGCAAATGTGTAAATTTAAAAATTTTGACTCAAAAATTTACAATTTTATTCTCTACATTTCTATTCAAGAACAACTATATTGCGGAAGACTTGAGAGAAAAGGAACTGAATTAGAAATGACACACAAAACAGGAATGAGTGGAAGAAGAAAATAAAACATAGCAACCCCTAATGAAAGGGAAAAGCTGAAAAAGAAGATGTTAGTGTCAAGTGCAATTTGCATAGTTTGTTTATGAAATAATTTTACTGTGAATTTAGAATCTTTTGCAAGAAAATTTATGTATGGAATTTATACATAATACACACGATTGATGGAAGGTATTGTGATGGCCACAACAGATTTTTTCAGTATATCATTGATATACTCATGTAAAATAGAGATTCTTGGATAAGTTAACCAACTTCGTATAGTTCTCGAGATCGCAATGGTAGCCACTTAAAAGTGACACCGGTAATTTTTTCTTAAAAAAATTGTGTTACATACTCGTAAATTCCCTAAAGTAATCTATTATTTTAAATACACAAAAAAAACATTTTTATTACTTTTAAAACTTATGCTATATGGGACTGACTGTGTATCGCTAAAAAAATTACAGAACTTCAAAAGCCCAATATGCGATATTATTTCATATATAGAGACTGTCATAAATGAAAAACAAATAGACACAATGTGTCCTCAGAATAATGATCATAATTGACGTCGTTTGCTTTTTGCAAATCCTCAGCGCCGTTCGGTCGATTAGCATTGTAGTACCGGTTGTAAGTGATGTTCGATTGACGAAGTTTTCTTCCAACCGAAGTGTAGGTGTAACGACCCCGCGCGAGTCAACGGTACGTCGGTGTAAGCCAGGATCCGCCGGCACGATCGTTCAACCGGGCTAGCATCAGCGACCCCGAACAAACTGCGACCTTTACGCGAGGACACAAGCAAAACAATTTGTTTACGCGTGTGAAAACACTAATGGAAAATCTACACAATTATACAGATTAAATAAATGTAACAACAAATGGATTGAATATATTATTGGAAAATTTTGGCAGAGAAATCGCGGTAGGTGATGAAGTTTAAGGTAAAATGTCAATACATTTGTTCGTGATTTTATTTCAACACTCAGGGAAACGTGCAGCCCAGCAAATTTATTTGGACCTTTCTCCGAATCATATTCCAAACGTTCGCACCTTTGTATATGTTTATAAATAAAATAAATAAATCTCCGAGATCATGAGTCCTTTAAGCCTGCTGCTCAAGATCTTGGTATAACACACCATGATCACAAAGAATATTGAAGAGGATGTTTTGGACAGTGTTGAGGTTCAGCCAAGGTCTACCACTACAACACAGAGTCTCACAACAATTACATCATTTCGTCAACGCTTTCCGTGTGTGATTTCATTTAAATCTGCATCACTTTTAATCATCATTTGTAGAGTTTTGTCGACTGCATCCTATAAATATCCTACCATTTTTGGATTATCCAACTGTTGTAAAATAAAAATATGATGTATAATTTTTTTGTTACCTTAGTCGACGTATACTATTCTATCTCTTATCTTCGCTTTATGTATAGTTTCTCGTGTATCTGTCAAATCTAATCACCAGTTTCTAATCTTCCTTTTGTGTTGACATTCATTCTTCTGTCATTGTATTGTAAGGTCCTTAAATCGTGCTTATTCAATAAAATCTGGATATGCGATTTTAGCACGAATACAATACCTCTCTTATATTTTTGTTTTGATAGCCATTTTTTCTTATTTGTATATGCTACTAAATATTTACAATTAAAATAGTTGCAAATATTAATTCCTCGTACCATAACATTTATCAATATTTTTGCATACAATAGTCGTATGTTGGTGTGAATTTATTATCCACACAAACACACATACACTCACACACAGAGAAATACATAAACACAAATGTATATCATGTAAGGTTGTAGGTCACTAGAAACCAACAACATTTATCTATTTAAGTGAATCAAAAAAAACTCATCTGTTAATTCTAGTTTGCCATCCTCTCTTCCCATGTTGTTTGTTGTTAATGAATTTAATTGTAAGTAATGCCAGTACCGGATATGTGTGGGCACGCCTAATTTTATTATTTATCGCGACAGTATAAACCACGTCTTGCATAGCAAGGACAGACGTCCAGTCCGTTGGTAATTACACTATCCACAATCGAACTAATTGCGGCTCGAATTGTGCTCGTTAAATATTGAATGCAAACAGGCACTAGGCACTATAGCTACGGGCTAGTGGTGCCCCCTATGAACCAATGGTGGATTTATTACAGCAGATGACAACAATATTTTTGGGACGACGAAGTAATAGTATATCAGGGCATCGAACCCGCCAAAAATTGGGTTCGGTTCTGATTCAGGTTAATTTGTCTTTTGAAAGATGGGTTCGGGTGCAGTCCTGATTCAAACATTCATAAAATTGCTGTTTTGTTCCGGGTTCAGGTTAATGAAAATTGAATTACTGTTGTTTCCATAACAATCTTTATATAAAAATAATTTAAAATGCGAGCAAGAATTTACGCAAGACAAGAAACGAACATAATTTTCACGAAAGGTGAACACAGGCAGCAAAGCAGACGCCGAATGCATCAATTATGTTTCGAACTGAAAATGAACCTGAACCGGAGTTGAACCCTAAACCCGAATTTTAATATCTGGTTCAGTTGCGACTCGGGTTCAATTGAAAAATATCTGAGGTTCGGTTCTGGGTTTGGGTTCGCTAAAATGTTACGGTTTTGGTTCGGTTCAGGTTTGGGTTCGATGCCCTGGTTACAAAAGGTAACCTATTCTTCTACGAATTATGGCCTTTTGCTAAGGTTTACTTAAAGTTAAGGGTCATCTTATCACCTTAAATTTCTTAAATCATTTTCTACACAGCACTTGCAACGGACAGTCCATTTAAGGTGTTCTAGGAGTCTGAAACAGATGCTACTCAATACCCTTGTCATGTTGATTTCATTATCGTAAGCTTCAATTTTAATTTGAGGAAGAAAAATAATCAGTCGGGACGAAATCAGAAGTAAACGGGAATTAATGCAACAAGGTGACATTTTTGTAGGACAGAATGTAAAATCAAATTTTCCTAATTTCCTGCTTTGTTTGTCGTATGATCGTCCTGTAATTGGGATCTTGTATCTTGTTGGATAGATTTATTAATAAATAAATAAATAAATTAGATGTAATTAGAATTTTATGTGTGTACAAGACATGTTAAATACAATACTAATATATCCCACAATGGAAAGGGCGAGAGATATTGTGATGGGCACAACAGATTTTTATTACCTCTCGCTAAGAGAGGTATTGCATTCATGCTAAAAATCGCATATCCAGATTTTATTGAATAAGCACGTTTTAAGGTCCTTACAATCCGATTTTAACATTTTTACGATGATGTCTGTGTGTGTGTGTGTGTGTGTGTGTGGATGTGTGTGTGTGTGTGTGTGTGTGTGTGGGATGTTGGAAGGACGGTTACTCAAAAACTATAAGACTTAAAATTTGTTTAACAACGTATTTCCCAATCGGACATTCCCGGGAAGATCTGAAAAGGTTTTGGTAACAATTGGACAACCGGAAGTAGAAGATTCTTGAAAAAAAATCTTCTAAATATTATTTTTTGAAAATTTTTCTTGATAATATTAAAGAAAAATAAATTCTCTTTCTGATACATTTAAATATTTTTATACATATTTTATAGATTTAGAGATAAAAGGAATATAATATATAAAATAATGTTGTAATAAATCTTACAGCCGAAAGAATGCCATGGATTTAAATTGTCAAAAAATGTCAGTGTCAGAAATCCGGAGACATTACTGAAGATTTTTTCTGGGAAGTATATACATTATATTATTTCTTATTGCATTAATAGTTTAATATTTAATATTATAGGTATATTACACATACCCTTCATATATGCTGTTACTTCCGACAATGAATTGGAAACATCACGAAAAATTTCTTCATAGAATGAATTTAAATTTAAAAAATCTAAATATATGGAATAGATATAAGTAGAATTTTTGGTGTAGAGTGTAAGTATACAAGAAATGTTAAATACATTAAGGCGCGAGTAGTTATGTGACTTTTTGGCCTTGACAAGCAGATATGGGCGCCAATGTCAGAATTATAGCTAGTAATTATGTATATAGATGTCATATATCATAATTTCTCATTCTAAATTTAGTGATTTTCCAATTTCATGTGATTTATTTTCCTCGACAAGTCAATTCCACACTCCTGGTGACAAATTAACTACGTGAATTTAGAAAATCCTGAAATTTTTAATGAAAAATTCTGACATTTATGTACATAATTACTAATTATCATTCTGAAACGGGCCCCCACATCTGCTTGTCAAGACCAACAATGTAACATGACTGTTCGCGCCCTATACTTAACCAAAAAAAGGAAGTGGCGAGAGGTATTGTGCTGGCCACAACAGATTTTATTTCCATTTGAACTACAAGTAAACTCAATTTTATTATAATATTTTATGCTTTGTAATCAAAAAGTGTGTGCTATTTAATTCTGCATTCCTCCAATCCGAATATAAAGTATTTATAGGCATCTTGCAGAGTCTATAAACTTGAACCATTAAAATATTTATATAAAAGCAAATATTGTCCCATAAATAGAAGGAATTCTCCTCTTTCTAGGTAAAGAATGGCCCTAATTTTTATGAATCAATGAAATCAGCAATAAGTTACGATCTTCAACTACTAGGTATTGCCTGCTTAATAGGTACGGTAGTAAAATCTCTCTAAGCTAAGAGAAAACATAATCGTATATCTCTGTGCAATTAATCGAAAGGATACACCTCATGTTTACTGCAGTTTCACGACTCTGGCGTGTGGGCTATTATGCGTTCTTAGCGGCAAAAAATAACTAAATAAACAGAAACAAAACACTAGTATTTATCTTCTAACATAACGCATACTACGAAGTTTTCCAGTGCGCGTTAACTGTTATAAATATCAATAACATAAACTTGTGGTAAATTCTCACATTCACAACAATGTTCATTTCGTTTTTCTAACTCTCCACGTTACCTAAACGTAATTTCTTTTAATGCGTTTCATTATGATTATTTACTGATTAAATATGATTAGTTTTTCCAGGGACTAACAACGAAATGAGAACGAAAACGAAATAACGAAATAAATCGAAATTTTTATAAGAACGAAAACGGAAACGAAAACGCAATATATTTTTTTCGTTCATGATTAAAAACAAAATAATTAATATCGGTCACCGGATTTAACCGTTATCTTGTTTAATTTTTTGTACAGCAAATATTATTGAATTTTCAGATATTTGAGTTGCAAACAAGCTTTCAAAGTAACTCTCCAGTAGCTAACCCTGTTACGTGTTAGGTTAAACAATATACTCGTAGTTTCATCTATTGAACACTGACTGCGATAATTTTCATTTTCACACACTGCCGGTATTCGTCTTATTAGTTATGTTAAGTACTTATACAAGAGAACTAACATAAAGGAAGATTTGCTTGAAAACGTACTATTAATTAGGTGAAATAAAATGTAATTAATGTTTTATTCTTTATTGTAAAAAATTCAGGCCAGAGCATAAGCTTTTCTTCTTATTTTTACCTCTCGCTAAGAGAGGTATTGCATTCATGCTAAAAATCGCATATCCAGATTTTATTGAATAAGCACGTTTTAAGGTCCTTACAATCCGATTTTAACATTTTTACGATGATGTCTGTGTGTGTGTGTGTGTGTGTGTGTGGATGTGTGTGTGTGTGTGTGTGTGTGTGTGGGATGTTGGAAGGACGGTTACTCAAAAACTATAAGACTTAAAATTTGTTTAACAACGTATTTCCCAATCGGACATTCCCGGGAAGATCTGAAAAGGTTTTGGTAACAATTGGACAACCGGAAGTAGAAGATTCTTGAAAAAAAATCTTCTAAATATTATTTTTTGAAAATTTTTCTTGATAATATTAAAGAAAAATAAATTCTCTTTCTGATACATAAGGTTTTGGTAACAATTGGACAACCGGAAGTAGAAGATTCTTGAAAAAAAATCTTCTAAATATTATTTTTTGAAAATTTTTCTTGATAATATTAAAGAAAAATAAATTCTCTTTCTGATACATTTAAATATTTTTATACATATTTTATAGATTTAGAGATAAAAGGAATATAATATATAAAATAATGTTGTAATTAATTTTACAACCGAAAGGATGCCATGAAAAATAGTTGATAATTTAAATTATTTGTAACTGACAGATAAATGTCAGTGTCAGAAATAATGAGTAATGAATTAAAAATGTATTTGGAGAATCCCTTAGTTCTTGATCTGTGACTATTATGGAGATGACAAGTCTAGGTTGAAGGACTTAAATTTGTTTCAAACATTATGGGACAATGTACACCAGTACTGTAGACTAGAGTAACTTTGAATTGCGAAAAAGCTATCAAATTCTTCTCAAGTAAGTTGTAAATATTGACAAAATTACACATCGATATAAGAATAATCGGAGTGCAATCTATCCGTCACTTTATTAAAAGGAATTAGTGTTATTTAGATATAACAAGTATGAAAAAATAAAATGTAAAAGAAGATATGTAAGAATAGATGCACAATCCAGATATATACATTTTAGACCGCCCAAAATTAATGTTTTTACTAGAAGAATATGAAGAGAAAGTAAACAAAGTTGTTCGAATTGAAAATTGCTGTTACCAGCCTAATATTTATATATGGTAAACTCTACTTTGTAATTTATTGTAACATAATTTATGGTAAATATCTTTATGTTGAGACATGCTATTATTGAATAATAAAGAAGTTTATACGTCATAGATTTATATGAATATATTATTTGTATTTATAAAAATATTCTTTGCTTTATGCATACAGCCAGGTAAAATATACGGCGAGAGGTTATGTGCTGGCCACATCAGATTTTTATGTATGTATTATCTTTCCTTTGTATGTATGTTTTATTTTCATGTTTAATAAATAAAAAAAACTTATTATATTTCTATATTTTCATCAATTGTTACTCATTAATAGTTATAACCTGTATTTTTCGGTTTCGTTCGGATAAGAACTGAACGAAATATTTTTCGTTTTGAATCTCTGTTTGTGATACGAATATACAGTGGTTTAACTAGAACTTTTGAGCCCTTATGCAAAACATTTTTTGGACCCTCTTAATTTACAAGGCTCCAAGAAAACAAATTAAATGTAAAATCCTAATTTTTACAATACATGATGACAATAATTATAATTTTTTGCGTAATTAGTTATTTTCATTATTGTAATCAAATTTTCATTGTTGTAATCAAGCATTTCTTTGTTGCAATCAAAAATCTTTTTAAAAAACCATTCAAGCTCTTCAATTATTTCGAAAAAAATGGCAGTTTTTTTAATTTATTGCAACTTGTATGAATAAGAATAAAAAATACTATCCAACAGCTGTGTATACAAAATGAACAACATGAAGTCGTAAACCAATCAAGGACACAAAACGAATCTTATATAAACTAACGTGAAATGAAATATTCAACCTTAAAATAACCATTTAAAATTAAAACCTTAATCAATTTTACCTTACAGTACTTGAATGACTCAATGACAATAACCCAGACAATATGGCTACGGGAAGAGAAAGTTATCGAGAATCGATTGAGTTCATATTATTTTTAGAGCATGCTCTTATCAGCAACTGATAACGTGGAGTAATCATTGGATTATCACAAGGACACACATTAGCGGTTAGAAAAATAGTTATGATATATGAGTGTTTTCATTCCGAGAAAAAAGAAAGTACATGGAGTTTAATTATTTAGATTTAGACTATGAGTGGACTTTGTACTATTGATTAATACCCAATGTGACAACTATATTTACCTATCTTTCCTATGAAAACATCTAATATAGTACCTATTATTGTGAAAGTCCTCAATCAGCTAATTAATAATAATATTAAATACACAAATACTATTTGAGTAGGTAATGAACATAAAACAAGCGTTGTATGCTTTAATTTGCAAATCGGCATCGTCTTTCTTTTTACATTTGAATTTTTTTAATACTTCAAAGTTCATTTAGTTGTTTGATATATTAAACAAATTTGATTTATGTACATATTTCACATATTCTCTAAGTGATATTATTGTTGCAATCATTTCAATGTTGAAATATTTTATTTGTGATAATAGGTACACAATTTTAGAAAGAACCATTGATATAACAGCCATGTTCCTTCGGACTGTGATTGTGATTTTGTGAATCCTGATTAGTTTAATCGTAATTCTTTTGAATGCTGATTTAAAAATTATATCAAGAAAACAAGTTGACTAATATAAACACCATCTACCGTCAAATATCATATGCAACCAATGCAAACTCTTTTAGTTTATAAATAATCTACTGTCGAGTGTTATAGTCAGACTTAAAACAAATCTTTTATGCAATATATTGGCTTTGAATAAAAAATTCAATGATTTTTTATTGAATAAGCACGTTTTAGGTTCCCTGTTTATGTGTGTATGTGTGTAACAAAGTTTCTTCTTCGATAACTTCAATAATACAATTCTAAACATTATAATTCTTTCGTATGCTTCTCCCTTCCATCCATATGAAGACGTGATTGTATTATTAATTATACATTTAAAATTATAGGTATATTATATGAACCCTTCAGAAATACCGCCAATCCCGACAATGAATTGGAAGAACCTCGAATATTTAGAAGGGTGAGAGAAAACTTGCTCATAGAATTGTAGAAAATACTGTATAAAGATTAGGTGTAATTAGATTTTTTTGTGTGTACAAAATATGTTAAATACAATACTTATATATACCACATTGGAAAGGACGAGAGGTATTATGATGGCCACAACAGATTTTTTTCTTCATATTCAATGGATTTAGAGATAAAAAATTATAAAGGAATATCTTGCAACCTATTCTGCTAAAAGCTGCACCATGGAAATAGAATATATTTTTAACAACAGTGCAAATTTTCCATATACTCTTTCATAGATATTTGTAAACACGTTTTATTAGTTGTCATCTCAACGATACTTTTAGTTAATTCATTGTTGTCATTAATGTTTTCATTGTTGTAATCATAATTTATGTTCGTTTTTACATTGTTGTAATCAATCTATGTAAGAGTGAAAGAATTCTGATAGTTCCAAACAGTGATTATCTACGTTTAGTATATCCGAATTTAGAAGAACCTTTGATTAATTTTGTTTTTCATTTATCCACGTGTTTGGATGTCTAATACAAAAACAATTCTTTTTAAAAACAAATCTTCGAAAACAGTGCGTACAATTCTTCTCGACATTTGTTATCAAAATAGACAAGAATTTGATTTGTCCATGTACAAAAATTCAGTTTAAAGCAGCGGTATATGCTGCCGAAAAGTTGATTTGAATTAAAATAAATAGAACTTAAACTAAAAGGTGATTTTTTTTTGTTCTGATTTTTTACTAATCTAAAAGTGTACAGTATGGTATTTAATTTAGAACGAACATTTGATTTATTTTGTTTTTCCTCCACGTGTTTATGCGTCCAATTCAAAACAATCCTTTTTGAAAACAAATCTTCCCATGGTCTGAACATTTGTAAACAATTACCGGAGCACCAGGTTGCTGGTTGTTTCCCTCCGAACCTAGAGCCTGAGCCCGAGGGAGTCACGATTTCGACCGCGTGGTGTACGTAGCAGCATGTCTAAAGGCAATTATAGTTATTTTTATGATGTTTATTGATGCTTCAATGCCATGTATTATTGCAGAAGCAAGTCGGTTCACTGACTGCAACAACCAGACTACTCCCGGCGGAGCGAGAGAGATGCATTTAGCCTCCTGCAAGCTAGAAGAGGATGGCTACATCGTCGTGTATTTTTACTGACACTGACTGCACTATTGGCCATGAGACGGAAGACAGTTTTGATAATGGGAAACGCAGACGCATAGAACAGGTAAACAGTGCACCTACGCAGTGAAGTGATTAAACTTTTTCGCATGTTTACTCAAAAGTGCTAAATACGATGTTTGTTTATTTGGTTGACGAATTAGACTTCCTTCATTTTTATACTGAAGATGATTTGTTATTGAAAACGAACGTTGAACCAAGTACTTGCACTATACTGGAAAGTATATAACCTCTACATTTGTAATCGTTTTATTTTCTCCATGCCGTTTACGGGCTATGGGAAGTGTTATTCCAATTCCCTTAACACTTTAACGAAACATGGTGAATAATTTCATCAGATTTATAAATATTCGCATCTCTATATATTATACGTAAAATACCCATAATCTATAATAAAGAAAATACAAAATGGCAAGATTATAGAAGAACTGTCGAGATGTTTGAGATGCTTGAGGAACTCCCAAAATCCATAGATAATCTCAAAATTCCAAAATATTCCCAATATTCTTGAGAAAATTTAAGATCTCTGAGGAACTCCCAAGATCCTTGAGAAATCTCAAAACACCTGAGGAATTTCCAAAAATCCTTAATAAGTCCCAAGATTGCCGATACCTTTGAGGAAAGTCTCAAGATCCCTGATATCTTTGAGGAAAGTCTCAAGATCCCCGAGGAAAGTCTCAAGATCCCTGAGGAACTCGCAAAATCTCTGCGGAACTCTCGAGATCCTTGAGGAACTCCCAAGATCCCTGATAAACTAAGTAGCACCCCACGGTTCCCTGTAACTTAAAAGTCTCTGAGAAAGTCCCAAAATCCTTGAGGAATTCATAAGATTCCTGAGAAACTCCCAAGATTCCTCGGGGAGCATCCAAGATCCCTGTAATTCAAGAATGCTTGAGAAACTCCCAAAATCCTTGAGGAACTCCCAAGGTCCTTGAGAAATCCCTAGGTTCCCTGACCTAGGAGGAAACTCTTATGATCGCCGAGGAACTCCCAAGTTTCCTAAGGAACTCCCATGATCCTTGAGACATTCCCAAAAATCCTTGAGGGACTCCCGAAATCCTTGAGGAACTCTTGAGAACCTTGCGGAACTCTCAAGAACCTTGAGGAACTTCCAAGATTCGTAAAGAATTCTCGAGACCCTTAAAGAACTCTCGATATTCTGCAGCAACTGTCAAGATTCTTTAGAAAGTCGGGAGATCGTTCAGTATCTTTGAAGATCGTTGAGGACCTTTGGAATTCCTTGTCGAACTCTTGAGATCCTTCAGAAACTCTAGAGAACACTAAAAAGAATGTATAGTAATCCATGCTATACCTACACAGTAGGTACGGTAAGCTATGGATGGTAAAAAAAAAATGTTATATAGTTATATAGGAAATAGTAATCTCCTCTTCAGGGTGATGTGTGTGTGTGTGTGTGTGTCAGTGTAATGATGGTTGAGAATTAGACAGAGTCTTCTATTCTCGGTTATTGACGCTTTCGAGCTTTCATTTAGTGAACAGAGATGGCTCTCTGCCCGAATGGTGAAGTAGCGCTCTACTAACCATGTTGGAAGTAAGGATGGTAAATACATTACACAAGGTATTAAATACACTGTACAATGGTATTCTGACTATAGAAGGACTGACCAAATGAGGCAAAATTGTAAATATCTCAAAAATTATTGAGAAATTTGAAAAAATAATTTACAAAGTTAAAGATTTTATTTAAGACAAGCATAAAACGTACTTTTTAATTTGTTTTCCATAACTGTTGGAATAAGAAGAAGAATTTTGCAATTCCATTGAAGATATAGAGAAATATGTGTTTTACGAAATTAATTATTGGGCATATTATGTCGGCGTATTGTGTTTTCTGCATTTTTTTTTGACCGAACAAATCTTGATTTTATTTGTTGTCATTATTTTATTCAGAAATAGACACTTGATAAGATTACCATCAACAAGTAACTGATCTACATATCATAGTTATTGATGTAACTACAACTAACCATATTACCTTTATGAGTTTAACAAAATGCAATTACCATACTCTTATAACCATCCATAAATAACTTTTTCGTAATCGCGCTGAATAAAAAACACATTTAACATTAGTCAACATAACAAATATACATGTGGTGCCTATGCACCTACGTGTTAAAAATTTGTAAAGTTGTTTTGATATTGTGTTGATGTACATTGTTAAAATAATCAAATGTTATATTTCTATACGTGTAAATAAATAAGTTGAAAACGGCGTAGAGTACTAGTACATTGCCTCGTGTATTTCTGATGCACTGATGTTCCAAAAATTTCAAGCATCTTTGTACACAACATTTAAGTTGTTTATAATTTTCACGGAGCAGTAAGGGACATATTTTTCCATACTGTTGATCTAATATGATTTGTTTTTAAGTGTTCTTCATTGACATTGAACTTAGATTATATTTTACATATAAAAATATTTTTGTGTTTATTTACTTTTTCAAAATGTGTTATTGAAAACACATAGAACATTGAACTATTTATTTTCATATTGTATTCATTGTAATTTCATATTATTTATAGTGCTGTTTTCTATGCAAACGACGTAGGAAATATGTCAAAATTTTCAATAAATAAACAGTAGTAATACATTAAAAATGCTAAAAAAAATTGATAGTTGGTAGAGCATCTATAAATAGTCCTAGATTCAAATTCTGCTTAGGTCCATGAATTTTTCACAAATAATCGTTCTTCCGGTAATTAAGAAAAGTCTTGTGTTTTTAAGGTATGAATCTCAAAGACTACTAATTTCTTAAGTTCAATGAATTTGTTAAAAGCTTTTAATTTTTTTTAAATTTTATGTGATGTTTGTACTCCCAAGAAAAAATATGCATTTCTGCGATGTACAATATACTTTTTCCCTTGAAAACAAAAAAATATTTATCTGTTGAAAACATCTGTATATCAATTTAACTCGCCCGGTTGTTTTCTTGTTTTATTAATTATCTGAAGTCAACATCTAGAGGGCTGTGAGAACATTTGAAGGCAGGTAGGTGCGTGAATTGCGTCTTCCTCCAACAAATGACAGTCAATTTAATTTCTAGATTAGTCATTTGCCTAATGGAGCGCACGGGCAATTCCTGAGGGACGCGGCATCGATTCCAATAGATTTAGAGGTGGGCTGAACAAGAAACAGGAAAACAAAGTTGGGAAACTGGGAATTAGGGGATGTTTTTGTTTCAGACGCACCCTATAAAATTATTGGTTTATTCCTCAACCAAGAAAGAAACGATGGAACATTTACCTACTATACTTTATTTGTGGTTGAGTGCGTTAAATTACCCATTGCGGTTTAGACGGCCCTGGGTTTAAACAAATCAACGTCAATTTAATAATTATATTAAATTTGCAACGTACTTGATTTATATTGATAGTGAACTAAATAAACATTTTTGTACCATCCGTTTTTTCACCTTCCGTCACCTTCAGAATAAGAGGTATTGTCTTTGGTCAAAAAAAACGATACTATAGTCAAATTTTTTGACTCTGTCGGGTACAGTAATAAAACTATAAATGAACTATAAATATCGCAATTATGATAAAGCGGCATATCCTTTACTTTCTGCAGTATAATACTGTTTGGCTTCGGCCCATATTTTTGAGCCGCTCTATTCATTTATGTCAAAGAACTGTAAGGCTATTTTCCTATACATACCTGGTAGACGTTTGATTCAATGCATAAATAGAGCGGCTCAAAAATATGGGCCGATACCAAACAGTATTATACTGCAGAAAGTAAAGGATATGCCGCTTTATCATAATTGCGATATTTATAGTTCATTTATAGTTTTATTACTATACCCGACAGAGTCAAAAAATTTGACTATAACTATCTAATGAATAATCCCTAGAATACGAATTTACTATTTTTACGATGATGTCTGTATGTATGTGTGTGTAAGTGTATGTTTATGTGACGATCGTATCGGATCGCATAACTCCAATACCACGCTTCCAAAAATTATAATTTTTTCGTATTCCTCGAGTTTAGATCCATATGCAGACTTGATTAGATTTTGATTATAATTGGTCCACCAGAAATACCCGGGATTTATTTTCCATAAATTTATTGCATATATTCGTTATACATATTTATTTGAAATCTACGTATTGAAATTTGTCATAAACTGTATTGCCCATAAATTAAAATATTGTTGTTTACGAGTTAATTTTTGGCACTTGTATTTATTACATACAAATATAAATGTCATAAGGCAATTTCAATTGTTTGGTTAAATAAACAAGGATAATGTGTTACATTGTAGTCAAATTTAATTATAACTTCGGATAAAAAAGTATTTTATAACATTACAGTATTTGTAATAGACAGGGAGTCTATAAAGATAGGATCTAATTTAAATTTGTCTCTGATTGGTTGAAAGGGCGGGCAAGTTTACACACTCGAAATATATTTCTCCATCTCAACTTTTGTTATTTTCTATTAGTAAATAACGAGATATGGACAAAATAATGCAATTTTCGTACGAACTGGACATGAAACCTGTTCGAAGACGAAGCATGGATATAACATATTCCAATAATTTGTTTTGATTCCAACAATTAAATGTTGTTTTCAGGCTAAATATAGAATAATTAGATGAATTTTATATTTATTTGCTCCATTTAAATGGTAATTAATTAATATAAAACTTTAACCTTATAAATATATATCAGTCAGTGATATCTTCCTAACTGTAGACTATGATTAGAACCATCGAAAATTGGATTTTCAATTACAAATACTAAAATATAATAATGTAAAAATGTTTAAAAGTAGTAATTATGTACTACTGTTTCCAGATTATGAGGACAATCAACAATTTACTGAATTTGCACATTTAAATTATTTAAATATACTACAATAGGTTAATTCAGTGGTCTACAACTAATCTGTACGTATAATCATAAATACCTGCATTAGATATTTTTATAGATCTCTCAATGGAGCTCCAGAAGGAGAAGGTGATAAATTTGGAACAATAATGTAGAATGAATCGATCAAAATACAACTGTGTTGTATACTTTCGATATATAATTGATTAGCAATATGAAATTTAATCAATCCGTGTTGATTACAACAATTAAATGCTTCCATTAAAATGTAGTATACAATTAATCATGTGAAATTGAAATATGTGTTGATTACAACAATGAAATCCTTAACAATATAATCGCCAATTCAACAATTATCATTAAATAATTATTAAATAATATTTTATCATTATATTTGAATTTTGCGCCGAATTTTGTAACTAAATTCATTGTTTATCAGTGTGTAAATCAAGCCGGAATATATTACAACTTAAACTCTAATTATCATTCTCCTGACGAATAATTATAAAATTGTATATTATCTTCCATCAATAGAAGCTATGTATATATGTTCTAATTATTTGTATTATGTTCGGGAATATAATGATTATGTATAACTCCCTTCCCCAACCTTCTTTACTTTGCTTATAATATAATAAACGTGCACGATTCTTGATCTTGGCTGCTGGAAAGGAAAACAGAACGTTCCGTTACCGTGAGATTAATTTAGTTTGACATTGAATTACCTTAGAATACGGGCTGAGCACTAACTCGTACACCAGTCAGTAATTCCTTCGTTTATTTGCTTTGCTGTGTTTGCCCTACCCTGATAATTATTTAAACGTGCTCAACGTACTCAACAACTACAACAGGAGAACTAATAACAGCAGAACGTTCACTTTTAACAACAAAAAGTCGATTTTCTCGATTTAAATGGAGCAGTTTTTCAGGGAAAACATGTTTATCTGCAGTCGACTGGAAAATAGACATTTTCCTAACATTTTAATGAATGGACACTATCACTTTAACTAAAAATAATAAAATTAAATTCAGCCATGTTTGGATTCAAAGACAAATGATTTTTACCTCTCGCATATCCAGATTTTAGTGAAAAGCACGTTTTATTGTACCTAGAATCCGATAATGTCGTTGTATGTACGATTGTCAAATTAGATATATATATATATATATATATATATATATATATATATATATATATATATATATATATATATATATATATATATATATATATATATATATATACAAGTTATTGCAAATATAAACTGCATTAGCTTAATTTTTATTTTGAACATAGAACAAGTTTTTGAATAGGTACACTCGAGTGACAACTATCTTAAGATATCGTTAATATAAAAAAAAAACTGATGTGGTCAGCACAATACCTTCCGTCAATGTCAATGTGTATTATGTACAAATTCCATATATAAATGTTCTTGAAAAATAATCTCAATTTCCAGTAATATTGTTTCATGCAAATGGCACTTGGCACTGACATCTTCTTTAGTTTTTCCCATTCGTTAGGGGTTCGCTATTTTTTATTTTCTTTCACTCATTTTTGTTTTGCGTGTCGTCCTCATTCAGTTCCTTTTCTCTCAAGTCTTCCGCAATACATTCCTTTCATCTTATATTTGGTCATCCTATGTTTTACTAAGCTATTCTTTCTACTTCCAATATATTCTCTCAATCAAATCGTATAGAGAATAATATATTCTTTAAGTATAAAAACGTTAAGTGTCAATAAATCATATTAAACTGTTAAAATCTTCAAATGAGGCGACTTCCGGTTCACTAATTATAACCAAAATCTAATCACTTGTTCTTCTGGATGTAAACTTGAGGAATACGAAAAAATTATAATTTTTGGAATCGTGGTATTGAAGTTATGCGATCCAAAACTTTCGTCACACACAGACACACACAGACACACATACATACATGCATACAGACATCATCGTAAAAATGGTAAAATCGTATTATAGGGACCCTAAAACATGCTTATTCATTAAAAACTCATCATTGAATTTTTTGACCAAAGACAATACCTTTCCTTACTTAAAGGTGACGGAAGGTAAATATTAAAATGTAAAACAACTGCCCCCCTCCCCCTACTATTTATTATTATTCTAATAACTGTATATAGTCCCTATAATTCAATTTAAAGTCCACTTTTATGGTCAGATAAGTTTTCCAAAAATTGTACAGTTTTTCATTAATATAATTTATGGATATGTATATGCAAATTCAACCGCTATGTAACACCAAGGTGAGAACCGCAATATTTAATATAAAATATGTGACATTCATGTTATATTACAAAATAATATTTTAATAATAAACTGCATAAATTTTATTACGCATAAATGATTTTACATATATAATAAAACATTTTAATAAACATTATTAACCGGCCGGAATTATTCGAAAATTAATAATAATTAACTCTAATTTAATCACAGCGAAAACAAAACACGGAACTCAATCCAACAAATATTTACACACAACTCCACGTGTATCTAAAATAAAAACAACGCGAGTGATGAAAATAGTACGCAACAATTTAGATTCAAAATAACTCTTCAGTTATTCGAACTCCGCAGTCCGCTGCGCGAGGAGAGCGAGCTGTTTGTTGTGCAGGTCAGTTCACCCCCACTCGGTGTGGGCTGGGGGTCGTCACCCGATGTATGTAATTTCTCTTAACTCCTAGAAGATGGAGATAAAATTTGCATACGATAATTTGTCTGTCCAGATTTCACAAACATCTTTGTAACACGATAGGTTACCATTGGCGCCCAGAAAAGATTTTTTTAGGAGCTAGAAAGAATATTAACCTTCTATCGTATAGTGCTCTCAAAAAAAAGTCTAATAAAAAATGGTATTAGTATAAACCACATATTCAATGTTTGAGTAAATATACAAACTTATTTTTATCTTCGGCCACCTTTAGCTAAGGAAGGTATTGTTTTTGGAGTCCCTAGCAGGCGCATATTTACGTAGGGGCTGAACGGACTATAGCCCAAGGCGGCAGATTTTTAGGGGCGGCAAATTTCAAGCCCTACTTTCATTAACCCGATTTTGACAAATGCTATTATTATAGATAGAAAAATGCTACGCGTCAGAGGACAACATTTTTTCGTTCGTATCATGATTTCTGTTTGGATTTTAAACTGTTGCGAATTATATAGTGAAAGTAATTGTACAAAACCCAGTATTAAAACAATAGACTAAATACACGAGTTAAACTGACAGATGCCGATCGCTGGAACAACTACAAGTATAATAATACGGCATTCCCAAATATTGTTTGTAATTATCTATTTCTATATGATCAATATAAAATCCTGATGATTGGGGTGGGCGGGGAGTTGTGGGGGGGGGGTTGTTGGGGGGGGGCTTGGGGGCGGCCAATTTTTAATAGCCCGGGGCTGCACTGAACTTAAATACGCCACTGGTCCCTAGAATACGAATTTACTATGTTTACAATATTACAATGATGTCTGTGTGTGTGTGTGTGTGTGTGTGTGTGTGTGTGTGCGTGCACACGTCTGCGTGTGTGTGTGCTTGTGCATTTTATAAGTATTTCATATTCAATAGATGATATAGAGTTAAAGAATTATAAAGATATTAAATTTCGTAAATCAGCCAGCTATGCTAACTATGGAATCTGCTAATATATTCAAATAATTCAAATTGACTAATGTCAGTATCAATGAAAAGAAAATGAATGTGCAGAGATAAGGATGGTGAGATAAATGTTGGGTAAGACACGGAAATATAGGGTAAGGAATTAATGGATAAGGGAAATGGCATGAGTGATATAAGTTTCTAAAAAGATACAAGAGAAACTATTACATTGATTTGAACATGATGAAAAATATATTGGAAGAAGAATGAATAGATTAGTACGATCCCTATACCTGCCTTACCAATGGTAGCGGGAGGTAAAAATAGTGAATTAAAGTTTTTGGTTCTTCCTATAACCTTCTCTGATTTGTAAAACATTACTAGAAACTGGAAATGCTACATTGCTGCAATTTTTGTTTGAGTTGTATTTAATTTAATTTTCAAAACAGTTTAATTTTGTATTATTTCTGCCCCTAGCAAAATTGTGCTAGAGCGCCTCTGCAGGGAAAATATGAAACGAATGTCGTGAGAAGTGCCCGCTTGTTTTATTTTAAATGTGGCAGCTTAAGTGTCTTTAAAATGCAATAGTAAACGAGTTTTTAGTTGGAAATGAGAAGCATTTAAGCAATATTTTTATTGTGTTACAATGTAATGTTTAAGACGGTGTTGTAATGGTTAAACAACTTTTAAAAGGTAATGTTGTGAAATGTGCAATTACTCCTACAAGAGTGTCAAGTTGCATGCTTGTAAATTGCGGGGTGCTATTTTTACATTAAAACCAAACTACACACACACACTAACAATAACATTGTAATTCTCTTTATATAATTTGTGCATTATAAATTATAAATATAAGATAAGCCTTTTATAGCGCCGTGCGGTGGTATTTTGACGCCTGGAGCACATACTATTCAATTTGGCGCCCTAAGCAGGGTCGCTCCGTGCGGGGGGGGGGGGGGCAGGTTGTGCCCCGCACAAAGTAGTGTTGTGAGGATCCGACAAAACCCGGATTTAAAAATAGCCGAATCCTCCGATATCCGACGTTCGGATATTGAAGCGGATATCCGAAAATTTAATTCGAATTTGGATCCGGATTCGAATTCTGGATTCTGGAACATATTAATATGACATCCCGATCCTAATATTTGAATGTAAGGTTCAATACTGAGAATATTCGAATCCGAGAACTGATCCGGATACTGAATTTCCATATTTAAAATCCGATACTCATACTCATATTCGAATCTAAGATCCGATACACAAATCCGTTTCCAAGATTCGATATTCGGATCCGGA